>CM076581.1:336662373-336837901 GCA_034641835.2 Pinus albicaulis
TCCATCACTACCTTCTGTACTCATTGTAGATACATCAGATTTACATCATTTAACAAGTTCATCAAGTCAAGAACAACTTCGTCAAGTAGGTTGCCATCATCTTCATCAAGTGGGTTGCCATCAAGGACAACACTCAGCATCATATTGCCAACAAGAACCCCATAGAAACTTACATACTGGGACAGAATAGTAGGGATACAGGATAAAAGGAAAAAGGAGGGAAAGCAACTCTCCGAACAACCCTTTTGTTATGATGAAAGTCCTCTCATGGAATAGAAGGGGTCTAGGGCACCCCTCAAAAATAGCAGCCCTAAGAGATTTAAAAAATCAAGAGAAATCGGAAATTATTCTCCTACGAGAAACAAAGCAAGGAGATTTAGAAATGAAGGAAATAATTAACAAAATGAAGAAATACGGGGGCACCCTTTCTGAATCAAGGGGAGCCTCTGGGGGATTAGCCACCCTTTGGAATCACAACATATGGAAACAAAAATGCACTACGGTAAATTAGAATTTGATCAATGTGACTTTAGAAAATTGCAGACATCAGAAAGAAATCATAGTATATAATGTCTATGGCCCTAATCATTATAGGGACAAAGATCTTTGCTGGAGCTCCATCAAAGAGCACATAGGCAATGTCAACAATAGCAACATTATAATGGGAGGAGATTTCAACTTAATTATTCATGCAATGAGAAAAGAGGAGGCTGCTTCAGCCAAGACCCTTCCTGAGACTAGCTTGAAGCCATAATGCAAGACCACAAGTTGGTTGAAATTTCCCCTAAGAATCATAGATACACATGGAGCAACATAAGAATTGGGAGAGAAAATATAATGGAAAGACTTGACAGAATCCTGGTTGCTGTCACCTTGCTTTTATACTACTCCACCGCCACTGCCAGCATTCTCCCCTTTCCAGCTTCTGATCACTATCCTGTCACTCTCACGTTTGGATACCACCGCTCTCTTGGCCCCATTCCCTTCAAATAAAATCCGCTCTGGAATGAAATCCCGGAAGTAAACTAGCCGGTGCGCAATACTTGGATTCAACATGTTGAAGGTTCTCCCTCTTTTATATGGGAAACCAAGCTAAAAAAAACTAAGTTGGCCTTGAAGGAATGGACCAAAACTCAATACAAAGAACCTGATCAAATCAAGATTGAAATTAAATCCAATTTAGATGATGTCCACAACAACATCGAAACTCATGGCCTCAATCAAGAATGCCTCAATCAGGAAAAATATCTCTATTGGTAGCTCTATCAAGCCAACAAAAAAGAGGAGGAGAAATGGTGTATCAAGTCAAAGAATCTATGGCTTCAAGCAAGTGATAAAAATACTTCATTTTTCCATAAGCAAGCCACTGTTCGGAAAGAAAAAAACAACATTACCACCATCAATGACACAGTTGGTCACCTGCAAATAGATAAAGAAGCAATTAAAAATGTTGCCACCATGCACTACAAAGAACTCCTAACAAAGACAAGATTTCTGGAAGATTACTCTGATCTTCTGCAACATCTTCCTCCCATGATCACTGAAGATATGAACAGTGCACTCAACAGGGAAATTTATGAAGAAGAGGCCAAAAATGCAATCTGGGCCTTGCATCCGGATAAAGCCCCAGGGCCTGATGGGTTTTCTATCATTTTTTATAGAACTTATTGGGATCTAATAAAAAAGGATCTTCTGAAAATGATAGGATCCAACGGAAGAAGAAAATTGGGGGATACACCAATTCTACCTTCCTTTCCCTTGTCCCCAAAGAAAACCTCCCCTCCTCCTTCTCTAGATTTAGGCCCATATCTCTTTGCAATTCCTCCTATAAGCCCATCAAAAAAATTATTGCCATGCGCCTCAAACCTTACCTTCATAGCCTCATCTCGGAAAACCAAGGAGTCTTCATTTCACAAAGGCAAATTACTGATTCCATCTTCCTTGTACAAAAATCCATTCACTCTAGCATCTCTAGCAAAGAAAAGGGATTTATTTTAAAGCTTGATCTTGCCAATTCCTTTAACAGGGTCATGCATTCCTTCCTCCTTTTTGTGCTTCAAAAAATAGGGCTTGATCTAAATTTCCTTTCTCTTATTAACTCCTGCATCTCTGGGCCCTGGATATATCCTCTCATCAATGGCATACCAGCTCCCTCCTTTCAATCCTCTCAAGGTTTAAGGTAGGGATGCCCTGTTTCCCCCTACCTCTTCATCCTCGTGGTGGAATCCTTCAGCAAGGCCCTGGACCATATGAGGTGAGTGGGACTCATCACAGGCATTAAATTCAATAACATTGTTAAAAATATGAATCACTCTCAATTTGCAGATGATACTCTTCTGATGGGAGGAGCATCCAAATAATTGCTCAACGTTTTAAAACTATCTTGGACAAATTCATGCTTTATTCTGGAGGTCTGATCAATCACCAAAAAAGTTTCATATATGGATGGAATGCCTCCACCCAAACCATTCACAGCATTGCTAACATCTTTGGTGTTCCTTGAAAATTGAATTAGGACCATTTCACTTACTTGGGCATGCTTGTGAGTGTTGGTCCTTTGAAGGCAGAAGTCTGGAATGTCACCATTGACAAAATGAAGAGAAAAGTTCAACAATGGGGCTCAACATGGCTCAACCCAGCAGGCCGCCTTATCCTTCTTAAATCTGGTCTTTCATCTCTACCCTTGTACCACTTCACCCTTCTCCAAGCCCCAGCTATCATCCACCTTAAATTTGAAGCTATCATTAGGCACTTTCTTTGGCAAGGTGGAAAAAATGAAGAAAGGAAATATAACCTTGTCAAATGGAGACAACTAATCCAATACCAGGAGCATGGAGGAATTGGAGTTCGCTCTCCTAAGCTCCTAAATAAAGCCTTTGGAGGAAAGATAGTCTGGAGGCTTATCAGTGGGAATCAGGCTTGGTGGAAAAAAGTCATGGAAGTCAAGTACGTTAACTCCACCCGACAACATCTCTTTGACCAAGATATCCCCAATAGAACTTGCTGCAAAATTTGGGCTCTCTGCAAAAAATCCATCCCCTTCTTTGCCCAAAATCTCTCCAAAGTTCCCATGGGGGGTAACACCATCAATATAGGGAAAGATAGAATTATGGGGCAGATCCCTATCATTGAAAAACCTGGCACCTAGTGCATACTCTCATACCTCAGCAATATGGGTCTCAACCTTTTAATTCAATTCTCTAAGTGGGATGCCCAAACTCAAATCTGGACTGGATGGCACTTTCCTAAAGTCCCAGCCCATCTTGAAGCTAATCTTGACAACCTTCAATCACACCTCTATGGTTCTTCTCCCTTGTTAGTATGAATCTTTTGTCGAAGTGTACGAAAAAAGACCACTTTAGCTATGCATAACTTATAGCTCTAACATCAAAGATGGCTGCCAATATCTTCAGATTTGTAGTTAGTTGATCAAGACAAGTGCTGCAGAAAACCAGATCTATGTATAAAGAGACATTAAGCAGTAAAAATAAGGTTTTGCTCCATATATCCAATAGACAAGACAAGAACAATATTTTTTGAAAGAATTTTTGTATTAAGGGCACTTGGGAGGAAAACAAGGTGTTTCCAATTCTCCTCAATGGGATGGGTTCTTGGAAGTCCTCAGCACTTCAGATCTAGCATTTCTCTCTCCTGTTGGTGTAGAAAACCCAGACAAAGGTAGAACTCAAAGGGAGCTCACACAGCAAATGATGAAAAATATGACGATGATAATGGCTCAAAGTCAGACCAAGAGTTTAGATCCAGAGTGATCTAATAGGCAACAAAAGGTGAAGAATGGTAGGAAAAACCCTCCTATTTATATCAAAATATTGGGTCATTCTAGATCTTGGTGCATGATTAAAATAACATTAACCAAATCTAGGTCCACCTTTTATGGAATATTTTATTATATTTGTTGGAGGGAAAAAGTATTTGACTTGGGTCAAATCACTTTATTTGTGAACAATAAATAAATAAATGATTTATTTATCATTTTAAGGAAGTGGTTGAAAGATAATCAAATAAATAATGATTTATTTAATTATTTATGGGTGATTTAGTCATATTTAACAAGGAATATTATTTAAATAAGATTTAAATAATTATTCCTAGAAAATAATAAGATAGATAAAGATTTATCTAATTAATTTCTTTGTTTTGGGTTAAACATGACCAGGAATAATAATTAAATTATTGTTTAATTAATTATTCCTTGAGGAAAATCAAACAAATATAGGTTTGTTTAATATTTCCTTTTGGGGTTTCCTGTTTAGACCATAAACAACCTAATAAATTTGTTTTATTAAGTTATTTTACATAGTGAAAGCAATTTTACTTAGGGTAAAATTGGTCTTACATGGTGTACTTGGGTCCATCAAATGATAGTAGGTTAGATGACTAAAAAGTGGTGTAACATCCCTTAAAAAAAGACAGTATTGATGGATTCCGATGGGACCCCTTTGGCTCAGCATTCACCATCAAAGCTGCTTATCAACATATTTGCAATGAATATTATCCTTCTCCTATTCGGCCCAATTGGAAGGCAGTATGGAAATCGGAAGCAATCCCCAAGATTAATATTTTCATATGGACTCTCCTAAAAGATAAAATTTTAACTTCTGAAAATCTCAAGAAACGAGGTGTGCTCAGACCATCAATGAGCCCTAATTTCCAAAATGTTGAAGAGACAACCCACCATCTCTTCATTGGGTGCCCCTTTGCTACCCGCTGCTAGACTGAGCTCACCCCTTCCTTTCAGCCTTGTTGGCCACACCATGGCTCTATTGCTGAAGTTCTCCACTCTTGGAAAAGCAGCTACCCTTGGGGAAAAAAGAAGAAAAAAATTACGAACAGGATTTGGGACACCATTCCTTATGTGGTTTTGTGGAACATCTTTCTTGCAAAGAACAAGAAGATTTTCAGGGACAAAGAGCCTTCCTTTAGAAAAGTCTGCAGCAAATCTTGGAGTCTCACCCTTGAATCAATCTCTGCAAAGTGCAATAGCAGAATTGACTACAGTGAACTCTATGCTGAAGAAAGGCTCTTCCTTGGTGATTTTTTTGATAGGAATAACATCTTTAATACTCCCTCTAAACAACCCTACAGAAAAGATACAAGGTGGAATATCCAGCTCAAAGAAGAGGACTTCGCCGATTGGATAAAGAACAACGCCAGACCCTCTCTTTTCTTCGATGGGGCTTCTAAATCAAGTTCGGGCATTGCAGGGGCAGGAGGAATCATAAAGAGTGAAAATGGTAGCACTCTCACAACTTTTGAATGGGGTCTTGGCACCCTCTCTAACAACAGAGCAGAGGCCTTAGCCCTTCTCCAAGGTTTGTACCAGTTAAAGAAGCTTAACATTACAAATGGTATGGTCTTTGGTTATTCCTCCATCGTCATCAACCTGATGAATCATGATCTCCCAACTGAAAAACATAGCCCTCCTCCAAATTATCAGCAGATGCCACAACCTTCTGGATGGTATGAAGGACACATCCTTCTTTCACATCCTCCGAAAATTCAATAAGGAAGCTGATCTTCTTTCCAACAGAGCATGCACGCAAATATCGAGGCAAATTCTTTGTAATGATGTCTTAAATCTCTTACCTCTGCCATGATCTTGATCCTGACTATCACTAGATCCTATCTGATCCTTCTCTTTGGCCTCACAACACTCCTCTTCATTTTTTGTACTCGCTCCCTCAATCTTCTTGTGAACTTATTGCCTTGGTTATCCCCCCGAGCTGGCTCCCTCCTCTCTCACTGTCCTATTTATCTCTCTTCTCCCTACTCCTTCAGTCATTCCCATTCTCCCTCCTTGTGTGACTCTCACCTCCCTTTGCTGTTAATTCTCGTGATTTTTTGCATCACGATCCCTCTCTCCAACAGGCCTCGACTGCACTCAGTTCCTCTAGCGCTTCCCCCTCTCGGCCCTCTGCCTTCCTCCTCTGCATCTACTATTTTCCTCATCTTCCATCCAAATCAACGTCTTCGTAGAGCTTCTGCTTATCTTCCTCCTTCGGATTTTGTGCACCCCTTATCCTCAGCAATCTCCTATAGCATGGCTAGTAGTGAAGATTGCCTTCACTGCGCGGATCTTCAAGTAGATCTTAGAAAATCAGATCTCGCCATAAGGTTCTGGATGCAAAAATGCAAATGGAGGTCAAAATATTGGATGAAAAACATGAAGCAGATGTTAATGTATTTCTTCACAGAGTCTCCTCTCTCCAAAACTAGTTTAACACTCTCTCCAATCGATGTACTCATTCTAAATAATCGGTGCAAATTCTCAAATACATGCTGGAAAAGCACACTGCTCCAAGCTCCAGCTCCAGCAACTTGAGGAATGCTGGCAATGAAGACAATCTTGAAGATTCTACAACTTGCCATATCAGCCATATCAACATTGATTAATCTACTCTCCTCTATTAAGCATGTCTTTCAAATTTGTCTTTCTACTATTTCAGTTTGTCCGCATATATGCATTATCAGTATTTCGGCTCTTCTCGAAAACTAGAAACAAAGGAAATGTAGCATTTTGTTGTAGCTACTTCCTCCACTGCACTGCAAGCAGTCTAGCACGTAATCATGGAGTCTTATATCCCCTTTTTTGGAATACAAAATAGCAACCGATTATGTCAAAAAAACAAAATCTTAAATTAACTCCTGAGCTAACTTTAAAATATATTTGACCAACTGCATGTAGAATTAGCTTTTACAATAACTTCTGAATTGATGCTAAAATATCTCTGACTGAAATATTGACTTTGGTGGCTTTCATTAAATCAGATTTAAGCTGGAGGTGGCCTATGTGTTTGAGAAGTAGTAAATTCTATCTCAACATCTAGTTTTGCCTTCCCCGTTGATTTTTCTTCTGATTTGTCTTTAAACTAAAAACTGTCTTTATCTGTATATCTCCTTAGTGTCTTTGATGTTACTTTTAATTTTCTCCTTTTACGTCTTTATCTGCCTTTTCCTTAACTATATCCTTTAACTGTGTATTTCACCTATCTTCATCTTTACTCTTGACTGCTTTGTCTTCTTTTTATACCTTTCACTGTCACAGTAAATTCTTTACTTTTCACTGTCTTTTCCTTAACTTCGCCCTTCATTTGTTTTATATATTAACCCTGACTGCTTATTTTCCTGCCTTAATCCATTCTTCTGCTTATAATCTTCTGGTGAGTAAGGCCTTTAAACTGAGATCCAGAGAGTCTGGATCTAACAAGCTTTTGGAACAAGAACCAGAAGCTTGTTTATCTCAACTCCTGGTATGTTAATTACCTGCAAAATCAAGACAATTGTTAATTAAAGATGAAGGTCTACAGGGAGGCGAGCAATGGTGGCTAATCTCATTGTGCACGGAAAATAGGTCTATCATATAGGCATGCTGGGTAGGTGTTTTGAATTGGAAGTAGAGGATGGTTTCATTATGCACGAGGAGGTGGTTTTATGGTTTATCGCATATCCAAAAGTGGTTGGGCAGTTTTAAAATTGGAAATGAAATGAAGAAGAGAAGCGACACATGGCAGAAGGGAGGGGTTGCGAAACCACCCATTTCGCAACCCATGAAAGGTTTTAAGTGGCGGGTGTTTTGGGTTGTGAAAAGGCACGAGGGCCGTTGGATCGAACGATGGAGATTAGACGGTGGTCGAGCGACGGATTGACAGTGGGTTGATTTCATAGGTGGGGTCAGGTTTTAAATGAAGTGGAGGGTTTAAACGTTAGCTCGGGGTTTTAATGTATTGAATGGGAATTAATGTAATAGTGGGACCCATGGATATAACAAAGCGGAGGCATTTAGTATAAGGTGGGGCCAGGGTTATATTAAAGCGGGGAGGGGGTAAGGTTTTTAAAGAATAGGCTTTAATAGAAATACGAGTCGGGCTTTAACATAACAGGGGTCAGGTTTTTAAATAAAAAAGTTCTATTTAAAGCGAGACCCAATAGGGTAAAATTTATTTAAAAAAAATGTAAAAATGGGTTTTACATTGTTTTTAATGAAAGAAAGGGAATGGGTTTTTAGCTAGGGAAAGGGGTTTAAGAAGGGGAAAAGGTTAAATATATGGGGGTTTAGGAAGGGGATTTATGGTTCAAAAATTGGATTTCAAAGCATGGGAGTGTCAGAAATAGGTAAAATGAGAGGTAATGGAGAGGGTAAATGAGAAATAATGAAGACAATGAGATTTAGTTCTCCATTTGCACTTAATCAGAAAAATTTTCCTCTTTTAACAGAATCAAATGGTAGATGGACTTGTTTGCCCCCTTTTTTTTTCCTTCAAAAAGAAAACTATATAATTGCTAACCTTATAACTTCCAAAGGCTCAGATTAAAATGACGAGCTCTTGTATTCTCTACCTAACTATTGTTCTGCCAAGATTGAACAGTTTGGCCAACTCTTTATTCACGAACGATCAACTTGAAATTTAAAACATGAATGAATCAAGATTAAGAAGTTTGATCATCATGAATTGCGGCATTTTTTAGACAAGATGCACACAATATTATTTTCAAAAGAAAACTAAACTAGAGGTAGTGGCATTTGGATGTGCAGCAATTTCAAGATCCGTTCTTATCTCTTTTGTGGGATTCATTCTTTATCTTTTTCTTTCCTTTGGCCCTTCGATTTTTCTTTTAGGACATACCCTCTTCTCATTTTTTTAATATGGTAAAACCTTTGCAGAAAGGCAAAGGTATATACAATATTACAAGCTTTAATAAATAGTCAATTAAAAATTATGATCCCTATTATTATAGGACCCTAACACTGGGAATATTTTGTTTTCTCTAAGCCAATGATGTTTCACCATGTTTCACATTTTGGATCGTTGATTTGGTTGTACGAAGGATTTTTTTGGACCTATGGATGGGTGACACGTGGCCAACCCTGAGGCTGCCACGTGTCCCTTATGCAGTTCAGTAAAATTTTGGTTGGGCTCCGGGGGGTTCGACCCTGTGGCCTCTGGTGTGCCCGCATAGCCTTCCACTGACTCCGCTATCAATTGTTTCTTACTCTATGATTGCTTCGGGTATATTTAAATTGTATTGAAATGTAAGTTGGGGGGTGGACCATCAGCGGGCCCAACCTGCTGGCAGCCCATTTTAAGGTTTACATGCTACAACATTAAACCAAAACATATTTTTTTTCCATCCGAAAGTTATGATAATAATTAATCCAACAGATAACCCGTATCCTTGTCACATGTGCAGTTTCGACGAAAGTGTTAACGGGTAGTGGAACCCGCCACAACACACAGTTCCGCGCCAACTATTTTAAATGCGGAGTTTAAATATAACCACGGGGTTTAAGGGGTCGGCATGTGGCCACCTCCTCCCCTAACCATAAAAATTATTACGATGGTTATTCAAATGGCGAACCTTTAAGCGTGCCACTAAATTTTGGTAAAATGCTATTTTTAACTGTAGATAAGTGTAGTTCTCTACATTTAGTGGAGGATTTCTTGGGGATATTGGGAAAAAGCCTAGCTAGGTCAATTTTGATCAATTTGGGTGGAACAAGAGTCTACCTAGACAAATTTGAGCATTCTAGAGCCATTGGTGCAAAGAAAACAACCATTGGAGGATTGTGAACACATGTATTTGAAATATTTTGAGCATAATGAAATATGGAGATGCCATTGGGACCTGGACTAGTAGATGTAGCCCAGGAGGGGTGAACTGCTTCATCATTCTTGTTGTGTAAATATTATGTGAGATGTTATTTCTCTATTATACGCTATTTTTCAGTGTTATTTAGGATTATTTATATGCTCTAAACTCATAATTTCATCTATGTTTCTTAGTTAAATTCCTCAACCCTTAAGCAAACAAATGGAGAAAAATATGTACATGTTTTAATAATTGAAAAGCTACTTAGCACAACAAACTAATACAGTCCTTTCAGATCAAGGACGTATCAGAGCTAGAGTTTATTCTGTGGTGTTTTTGTGTGCAAATATTTGTTTAACTGTTTACAAGTTTTCACATGCTTACTAGGCTCAAGCTTAAGAGAGGAGAAGGCAAATTGGTAGAAGAAATAGGGTCTTAAATTGAGCCACAACAAAGGAGGGAAATATTTCCACATTCTCCATCACCTAGTTCACCTCCAAAAGAAGCAGAAGCAACATTAAGCATGCTTCCAGGAGAAGGAGAAATCCATGAAGAGGTGGATCCCAAAGAAGAAGAAAGGGTGTTTAGGAAAGCATTTCTTGACATGACTGAGATGGTGATAATCCTTTATCAAGAAAGGAATGAGATACTAGAAGGAGAAGGATCCAAACTTCACAAGGAAGGACATGGATCATCAGGAGGTCAAAATGATGAAGATAAATCAAAGAAGGGCAATGGAGGAAATGGAGGCAGTGGAAAGTCACCATCCTCACCCTCATCATCATCATCCTCTACTTCATCTTCAGTACATCAGCCACACAAATCAAACAACACTGGTAAAAGTCCTTTTCTAAAACTTGATGTTATATTTGAATTGCCAATGTTTAATGGTGAAGTCAATGCAAAAAATCTTGATAATTGGATTAGGCAGTTGGAGGTCTATTTGAGAATTCAGAACCTTCATGATGATGATACCAAAATCCAACTAGCTTAATTGAGAATGGAAGGTGCAACACTTGTTTGGTGGGAAGACAAGACAAGGGAGGAGATCAAGAATCATGGTAAGAATATCCAATCATGGATTGATTTCATTACTGCAATAAAACAATAGTTTTATCCATTAGATCATATGCAGAAATTCATAATGAACTGACAAAATTTTAGATAATTGAAAGGACATAATGTGGAAGAATACACCTAAGAATTTAGGAGAAGAGCTCTCTTATTAGGTGTATATTTGCAGAGCCAAGATAATTTTATAAAGTACATAGGAGGCTTACATAGCTACCTAAAACATACTATCCTCATGTTTAACCCTACAAGTCTAGATTAAGTTTGTGTTTAGGCCACACATCTAGAAGCTAGAGGGAAAAAAATTACTGATGAGGGTAGGAAGAAACCTTTTAAGGGGGAAAACAAAGAGAAGACCTCAAAGGGTAAGGGAAAAAAGAATGCATCTATCAAGAAAGAGGGAGAAAAAGTGGTCTGTAAACATTGTTAAAGAGAAGGCCATGATGAGAATCATTGTTGGAAATTACATCCTGAAAAAAGACCCAAACATCAGAACAAAAAAGGGAAACATAAAAATACAGCTACAACTCAACATGATTTAGGAGAGGATTTAGGTGATGAATCTAAAATTACAGCCATGGGATTGAAGAACATGAAGGGGAAAGAAATTGAAACTAAACCCAATACTAGTACATCAAACTGTCACATACAAGCTCCAAATGAAGAAGAGAGAATTGAACTGTTTCATGTGAGGGTCATATCCAAACATACCAAGATTGACACATTGTTTGACAGTGGGTCACAAGAAAACTTAATCTCTAAAGACTTGGTCAAGAAACTTAATCTTGAGGCCATTCAACATCCAAGACCATATCCACTAGGGTGGATTTGTAAGGATGAAAATTTACAGGTTTCAAAGAAGTGCATATTGCGGTTTGCAATAACTACACATTTTGTTGACACAATTGAATTAGATGTGGTTCCGCTTGATATTATAGGTATCGTGTTGGGTAGTCCTTACTTGTATGACAGGAAAGTGATCTTCCATCGCCATGAGAACAAATACCATTTATTCAAATATGTCAAAGAGTACATTTTTAGAGCACATCGCAAGAAGAAAAATATTGCTATGGTAAATGCTGGACAGGTAAAAAGGCTAGTGAATTCAAGTAAGAATTTTGTTCTTCTAATGATTAAGCCTAAAGCTGATGTTAATCATAAATCATTTGAGGATTTTGATCCTAAGTTGAAATCATATTTATATGATGTAGTTTATGCACATCATGAAATTTTTCAGGAGCCAACATGATTGCCTCCAAAAAGGGAGATTCAACATGAGATTCAGTTGCAGCAAGATTGTCCTCTTCCAAACATCGGCATGAATCGCATGTTGATAATGGATAAAGTTGAAATAAAGAGGTAAATCAAGGACATGTTGGACAAGGGACTCATAAGGCCAAGCACTTCACCATGTGGTTCACCTCAAGGATGAGTCATTGGGAGTGGTTGAACTGATAAACCATGGAATTCCTCCTTTAGGTTTATGGTTTCCACCTCTTATGGGAACTCCCTAAAGGATAGGCCTCCCTCCCACCTTTGTAGGGATCCTAACCGCCTCCTTTTCCTATATAAAAGAAGCTATCTCTCTTAGAACAAACTAGCTGAATGACTGAATAGATGAATGACTAGAGAAGATAGAAAGAATTACGTTGAAGAAGCTTGAGTCCATGACTTCTAAGAGAGCTTGATTCCATACCTTCATACTGTCTGAATTCCCTGATGAGCATCTTAGACGCGCTTCGCCTGAACCTTGCTGGAGGAGATTGTGACGTCAAAGCATTGGTTGTAACTCTTCCTTCTATTCATTTATATATTGACTACTATTTGGTTCCACTGTTGTGTTATGATGTTTGTTTAACGCGATATGTTTAGCCCTCTTTGACTGGTTAATAGTTGTGAATGAAATTTTGGCATCTTGTATGTTGTTCTTGTTTCTTGTTCTTTGTGCAGGTATGCAAGCGTAATGATGAACAAATTGTGACTTGCTGAGGCAGGTGCGAGAGGCCACCACTACTATAGCAACAACGACAGTGTTGGATTCTAGGTAGGTCGATCTACCATGTCCCTTGTTCATTCAATAATTAGGAAGCAACAATTTAGAATGTCCCTTTATTTCTAGAACCACTCTAGGGCTAGAGGGATCGTCTTTGTCTACAGAGAGGATTTACCTGCATAAAAAATTGGCGACTCCACTGGGGATCACTGCGAATTTGTTGTTTCATTTTGTTGAGTCAGTTTCAATTATTGCTTTTGTTATCTGTCTTTTCTAGTTTGCTTGTTTAGTTTTCATCCTCTGTTCAGCTCCAGAGTGTCAAGATTGACCTCTTCTCATTAGGTTTTTTTTTTCCTCTTTTTCCCATAGTTACTAGGATTGGCGCGGTTTTTCTCTGAACAGTCGCGCCAACTGGCACAGGTTGCTCTTTTTGTAGTCACGCCAACCCCTGTATGGTGTAGATTATAGCCTTATAGTTGCGCCAACCCCTGTATGGCACGGATTATAGCCTTACAGTCGCGCCAACCCCTGTAGGAATTGGTTTGACCTCCTTGATGAGTCTTTTGGTCAATTGTGCTTGCCTCTAGGTTATTTTTTATGCATAATTATGCCTTTGGGATTGTTTTAATTGCTGTCGAATTGCTTTCTCAGTTTTTTTTCCATCTTCTTATCAGTGTCAATTGAGGCCTTAGGGTTTCTAGGTGTCCTTATGCACTGAGCCTTCTGTTCGAAAATCGATTTGGTTGACTGTTGTCAGTCCCATTTGTGGCTTGATTGCATTTATTTTTCTTGATCTTTTGAGTGATTGCCTTGGTTGCAAAGTCATTTTGTTTTCTTGATTAGTTCTTCGCCATTTTTCTCCAAGCATAGATTACATTGCTTGTTTTGGATCATTTTGAAAACTGTATCTTGGTTTGAAAGATTGCGACATTAGTTTAAGTGATTTATTGTGTTTTTTTGTGTTTTATTGAGTCATTCAATTTCAATTCCTATGCAACACTTAAGCTAGTGTTTTTTTTCGTTTTTTCATGTCATTAGTGCATCATGTACTTCTTTGCATTGAAAAAATTAAAAAAAAAACATATTTTTCATTCTTTCTTTGCATTGAAAGTGAAATACTCTTTTGCATAACTAGCATATGATTATCTAGGAAAGAGTTTCATTTTCATATTTTGTTAGATGCGTTAGTGGATTTCTTCGCATAATCTCATTGTTTTATTTTTGTTTGAAAGATATCTATCCTCCTCATAACTATCATTCATTGAATCATAAATGATGTTCATTTGCATATAGCTTGCATTTAGGGATTTTTGAGATCCAACATCAATAGGATCTTAAAACTGAAACATAATCCAAGATCAACTTTAAAATTTATTTAATTAAAATAAGGAAGCATTGAAACCTAACGAAACATTTTTAGTGGTCTAGGCTAGAGACGTGTTTCGGCATCTTAAAACCTAGTAGCCGTCGTTCGCCATCTGGCTTTAGATAGCACTAGTACGGACTTTCGCTCCCCGTATCGTCGAGTATATAAAGGGAGACCCTTCTAGGTTGCAATCCTTTTATCCATAGGAAGCTGAGTCTGCCACCTTGTAACCATGATACAATGAACACAACATTCGGGGAGACTACCTGCACGTACTTCAAGTCCTTGGTCATTTCTGTTTCATTTGATCACCAAGGTGTACATGGCAGTTCACGGAAACCTGGTATACGCTCTTGCTTAGTATTCCAGAGTAGTCATTTTGATATTTTCATGACTCTTTAAAAAGAGAAGAGATCATCGAGAACTTGTCCTCTCACGCTTATTTAAAATTGAAAGAGACTAGAGTTATCTTTGACCTGTTTCTCAACTCTTTAAAAATGAAACAAAAAAATATGGTTTCAATGTCATAAAAATAATCACCTACGATCACACACCCGCTAAAGTTTTATTACTTAGCCTATTGTGTTTTCCTTGGTTTTGATCTTGTATTCCTCGATTGGTTTTCTTTTTCCCTTTCTGTTTTGATATACAGTTACGGTGGCGGAACCACTGATTTCGTCATCCTCACTTCCTCCTAGTGGTAGTTCTTTCTCGAATGTTTCTTTTGAAACTCCTTAGTCCACTAGCTCTGTCGAGATCTTGCAGCCTATTCTCCCATCTATCCTGCCTCTTGCTACTCGATCTCCTCCTGAAGAGCTAGTTGATTTTAATTGGCCTCCTTATGGTGCTTGGTCTAGTTTTGGGGAAGAAGGATATTTTCCTCCTCTTACGTTAGGCTCACCATTTTTTACTATTGTTGTACCTCCTAGTCCCCGTAGTATTTTTGAAGATCTTATGGCGAAGTCAATTATGGACTCATCTAGTCCTGTTGGTAGTGAAGGAGTGTCTGTTTCTACAGGATAATATCATCTTTTTCTAGAAGATGTCCCTCATGTTTCTACTCAATCTTCTCCACCATCGGTGTCACTTATGCCTGCCTACCGGTCCTTGAGTCAGATTATGTCTGGTGTTGCCTCCATTGTGAAATCTAGTATAGTAACTCCTTCTCAGAGTTCGGTCTTACCTTCATTAGGGCTATCGCCTTCAACACCTGGTTCGTCAATTACTGTTACATATGTTCTAGTCCGACCAATGGTCTGTGTGGCTTCATCCACACCTGTTGACACCCATTAGTCGTCAGGATCTTTTCACACCCACAGGTCTATTTTTCTCAGTGCTACGTGGCTTGTTAATCTCGGCCCAGTTAGCTCATAAACCTATGCCATGGAAACCCCATCTACCTATACCACGCCCATGGTTTCTACCTATGTGTTTGATGAGTAGATGTTGGATATGCACCGATGTTATGCTCCTTCAATGGAGGCCACACCTGCTTCTACTATTATTTCCACTACCCCTGTTATTCCTGCTGGTCTTACTTTTGAAGAGTATCTGTTAGTTGTTCAGCAGCAGAGCTCTTAGGGTTCTCAGCAGCCTTAGGCTCCTGGTAATCCTCTTTTTCATCATTATGATGTTGTCAGTAACCCTATTTATTCATACCCACTTCATTATGATGAGCATGGTAATCTGGTTTATTTTCCTCCTACTGATCCTTATCAAATTGTTTCTCGTTTTAGGCCTACCTTTCCTGTGAAACCCTCTGGCTTGCAAGGACAACCCCTTGTGGAACAACCTTTAGCTCAGCAGGGCCCTACTTCAGGTCCACAGGGACAACCATATGGTCCACAAGGCCAACCTTTAAAAGGGAAACCTTTGGCCCAACATGGACAACCCTATGATCTTTTTGGTCAATCTTCGAATCAACCAGGACTATCTTATGTTCATGGGGGGGAAATATACCCACCACAGGGACAACCTGTTGCACCACAACTACAACCACATGCTCAATATGGCCTGAATTTTGTGTAACCAGGACAACCCTACAGTCCTTCTCCAAGTCAACCTAGTTATCAGGGACAACCTGGCCCATCACAACCATTGGGCCAACCTTTCCCACGAGGCCAACTCGGTGGCCCTCAACAACCAATTCAAACTGCTCCTCAGCTGGTACCATCAATTCAGTAGCCTGTTCTACCTGCTCAGTAGCCTGCTCAACCTCCTCAGCTGGGTCCGCCTGCTCAATCTCAAGGTGCTTACTACCCTTAAGGTTCATATCAACCAGTATATACTACACCTCAGGTTCCTTACCCTCAAAATAAACTTGTCTATCATCAACCTCAAAGCCATGCTTACATTCCACAACAGGCTCCATACGCTACTCAGCAAGGACCTCAATGGTCTACTCCGACTCAATATCCCGGTCCTCAACCCTAGTATCAATTGACTTATACGACTTCTAATCCCTATGATCCTAATCCTCTGGGACAAAATGCACGGGGAAAGAATCATGCTCGGACTGGATGGAATGTACATGCAGGTCCTTATCAAAGACCTCCGATGAATTTCAATACCCAATTACCGTTTCTTGCTACGTTGGAATTACATGATGTGTCAAAGTTGATGAACGATCCCATTATTCATAACCCGTATTGGCCTCCAGTTCCAACCAAGATTCCTGGTGATTGTCCTAAATTTGAGGGCAATTCTGATGAAGACCCCCAAGCGCATGTTATGAATTACCATTTGTGGTGTTCCTCTAACTCTTGGGTTGATGATTCCATTAGACTCCGTCTTTTCCAACAAACTCTTACTGGTGCCGCTACAAAGTGGTACATTGAGCTATTTTGTGGTCTTCCAAGATTTAAATTCTTTAGCCATGGCATTCCTTACGCATTTTCAGTTACTAGTCCATTATGATACCAAGACGCACCTCCTCACTTCATTGAAACAAGACCGAGCTACTCATATCTCCGATCATATTCATGAGTGGCGACGTCATCGTTGCATGATAAAATTTGAAATTCCTGATCAGATTACCAAAGACATAGCTATGGGGGCATGTGTAACCTAGGAACAAGCCATTGCTTACACCCAGTACCTTGATATTGTGTACTCTCAGTCTGGCGCATTATATGATATCTTGCCTGATGCTCCCGACCTGGAACTTCTAAACCACCAGCGACTCCATCCATCGATGGTATTATTGGTTCTATGTCTCATACTTCTCAAAAGTCTTCATCTTCAAACTCTGGGAAGCCGAAGTCCACTTCTTCCAATAATGTTGCTACTTAGTCTACTTTGAATTCCGGTAAACTCGCAGAAGTTAATGTCGTTCAGGCCAATCCTACAGATAATAATTCTAAAGGTAAAAAGAAGGGTAAAGGTATAGCCAAAGCTGACACCTTGAAACAATATTCTCATAAACCTCGTGCTAGCGATGGTTCTCAACGTAAACTAAAGTACCCTTGTTTGATTTGTGATGAAGAGCACTTCACCAAGGACTGTCCTCAACAGTCTGAAGTAAGTCGATTACTCAAAGGCACCTAGGGAACTCTGGTCGTTCTTAAAGAACCTTTCCCATCTCAGCAGACTCCGATTGTAATATTCCTAATTAGCCTAAGCTAATAGGAATCTTCAATTTTGATTTAATTTTCTTGTTACAAGAATAAAATTGTAAAGGAGGACAAATTAAACACCTTAGAAAAAAAAAAAATCAATGCCCATGTGAACAAGGCTAAATCTGGGCTACCTTAACAAAACTCCCTCATGTGTGAAAAGGGATTGTGACAATTGACTGGGTCAACAGGACCAAATCTATAGCGTTGTCCAGATGCAATGTACCTAGATGAACAACGCAAATCTAGTTGGAGGTTTCAAATGTGAAAGGAGCTAAACCTTTGAGATGGTTTAGGGTTTTTCAAGGCTTTCATCCTATAAATGAAAGAGGAGAGAAGCATGAGATGGGTTTTTGAACATATTGTCTTGAAAGGATTTGTATTTTTAGACACTTCTCATTCTCTAGTTTTTTAGCTGAGAATAGTGTTATTTAGCACTGGGTGTTCCTGATCAAGAATCCCACCTCTTTCCTTGAGAGACCTCTTGGGATAATCTTGCATTTCTTTTCCAATATCAGGTATTTGGCCAAGCTTCTTCTTCCAACTACAACTCATATTTGTTGAGGTTTTGGTTGTCCTTGTGAGCAGCAACAAGTGGAGGCTAGATCTATTCAGATCTAGACCATACTAGTGCCTCTTTTTAGTGGGAAAGCATTCTATCCCATTGGAAAGAGTGTGTTAGTTTATTGGAGCTTCAGATCCATGCCTTGGTGTCAGGCCAAAGTCTACATCAAGCCTACAGTGAAGTTTGTATCCCTGGACTGTGTTATTTTGCAAGTGAAAAGTTGCAGGGTGTTTGGCAACTATTTGGAGGAGAGATCTTTAGTGATAGGATTCTCCCTTTCACTGTGGTGATCCATGGATTAGATATCTCATCCATGTTCCATCTAGATCTGATTTAATTATGATTCTATTTAATACAGAATTCCTGAATATTATTGCAGATCTATAACTCTAGATCTCAGATCTACTCTTGTACTCTCATGTTTTGCTCAAAACCCCAAGGGGAATTTGTAGAGGAACTCATATAGTGTACAGATCTGATATAGATCTAATATTTTATACACAGATCTTTTCTAGATCTGAAATTTAATATACAATTGTTTCAACCCATAAAATAACACTGTCAAGCTTTGTAGTCTCAATATGTTGTTGCAGCACCTCAATCTTGAGGGTTTCTTCATGAAAATATTCTATTTTTCTCTTGTACATTGTATGGGCCACATTATAGACCTGTTTTAATGATGTACATGTAATTATGGAGCCTCCATATTGATCTCCTGCTTTAACTCAGTGGAACTGTGTTATTTCTGAAGCAGTATTGTTGTGCATGACTGCAGGCCCATTCTTTAGGTGTTTTTCAGCCGTACTAGGTGGTGGGAGGTATGTTTACCTCACCTAGTTTGATTTGTTTTTTCTCTCCTTTTGGATTTAGACATTATATCCACTGATATAAGGGATCCAGGAGTTGCAAACTCATTTCAGTGCACCAATTTTTGAAGAGAGCGTTATTCCAACAGGATTTTCTGTGCATTCCCATTTTGGGATATTACATTGGTATCAAAGCATCTTTCTTGGCATAGCCTGTGATTTTCTTGAAGAGAAAATATGTCCTCAGAAGAAGAAGAAACTCTCACTGACAGAGAGAAGAGGTACCAAATAAGAATATAGAAGAAACATTACACAGCAGACAAAGAGAAGAAGGGTGCAACCCCTTTATCTGGAAGGATTAAGAGAGGAGAGTTTTCTAACACTCTTTCTCAAGCTATGCATGAGATGAAGGACGAAATCAGGGGAATGAGGAGGGAAAGACATGTAGATCCCTCAAATATGTTTTCACATTAAGAAATCTCAGTACTTCTTATTATGTGTGTGAGCATTCAGCCACACAACCTGCTCTACAATGCTGTAACATGCCCACTTTCTTGTCAAAGGAACACCAAAGGAGGAAAATATTGGTGAATATCTCCAAGATTATGAATCTAAATCAAGGATATTCAAATATCATCTCAGTTTCCCAAAGTTCTGTCAACTTAAAGAAGAAAGGAGATTCTACAGCTATAGTAGAAGAAGAGAGTGCATGTAGCCCACTTTTGGTAGATTTTCTCTACCTATTTTTGATGGATCACCTAAGTGCTCAGCCCAATCTTGGGTAGGAAAGCTTGACAAATATTTTTAGCTGCATCAATTCTCAGAAGAAGAAGCCATGAAGGTATCAGCGCTGCATCTTCAAGGGTATGACTAGTGGCTATTTGAGTCATTCTCCTTGAAAATGTCAACATTTCTTCTTATGCAAGGTTTACTAGGAGGCTAGTGGAACTATTTGATGTACATGATGAAACTTCTTTGAGGAAGAAAATCAAGCCAAAGGAGTCTGAATCTTTGCATGAGTTAGAGAAATCCATGGAGCTTGCTCCATTTCTTAATATTGTTGAAGGGGTTAAATATCTGCAACATGATTTGCCAAGGGAAAAGGCCCCACTTCAGCAAGAAAATTCTTCTCAAGAGTAAGACATGAGTGTCCTTTCCTCAAGGAGAGATCAAGAAAAAGGATCTCTTATTGATGAGGCATACTCCATTGATGAGAATAAGAAAGAATAAGAATTGAAAGGTTCCTCTAGCATTGTGACAGCAGGAGGAGATCTATTTCTATTGAGAGATGGAGATGAATCCATTGCTTCCACTAAGAGGGCTCTTGTATCTTTGTAAGAAGGCCCCAAGGATCCTATACATGAAGAGGATGAGCAACACAAGTCTATTCTAGTAGACAATAAGATAGAAAAAAGGAGGGGTCACAACGCTGTCATAACAAGAGATGATCCACTAGTGCATGAAGAAGAGAAGGGAGAAAATGTTCTAATCGAAAGCACTCTTGCATCTTTAAGAGACATCAAATTATCATGGGACTACCACACAGGGATCAGAGGTGAAGTTACATAATGGAAGTAAGTGGATGTTGATCCCATTTGACAGGCATGTGAGGATGAACCATGAGGCATCAATGTCTTGTGGAATACCACCTGGAAGACCACTCGATTCAAATTTGGTGGAAGGTGTATCACATCTGCTCCACTCATGAATCCAAGAAGGATTGGAGCATTAGAAGACAAAGCTACAGTGCTAGGAGGCTTGGGTAAGCTCAATAAGAAGGGAGATATTGTTCCCTTATCATTACCACCCACTCTCATATCTGGATCTTCTTTGTGGGAGGAGAAAAATGGAAGGATTAGCCTTCCAACACACACCTTTGACATAGGATATGTCAAGGAGAAGATCAGCAACATGACAGACATTTCTGTTGATGCATCATCTGTGCTGTCATTGTTGAAAAATCTATATCTGTATTGGAAATCTCGACTTATAGTGGATTATTCCAAAGATCTACACACTTGTATGATACTTGATGACATGCTACAAGAAGAGGGCTACTTAGTCCAAGGAGGAGTCATCTATCATCATGGTAGAGTATTCTTGTCTAGATCTTCCAAGCTCAAGCAGAAGATACTACAAGAAGCACACAGAGAGTTCTTTTTCAGCCATATGCATTCAATGAAGATCTACACTCTAATCATGAGGAGCTTTGATTGGGAAGGCTTGAGAGAGGAACTACATCAACACTTTCAATAGTGCATGAGCTATGTGGAGTTGGGGTAGCCAATGGACTCTATGCAAGAGTCATTTCAGCCATCTCTTCCTTCTTTTAAAAGAGGAGAAATGTCCATGCACAACTCCATGTGTATGAGTAACTTTGATGGTAAAGAATCTATTCATGTAAAGCAAGCTTATTTTTCTTTTTATACACGTTCTTTTACCATTTGTATGTAGGCCATGACTCCTGCAAGGAGCAATGTATCATGTAAATTTCATGTAAATTTTTGGGCCACTAAGGATTTTGAATTTGGCCACTCCCTTGAGGTGCAAAGGGAGATTTATTTTCATGATGGGTGCTTCCCAAAGGCACCAAATATATCTCACATTTTCTACAATAGTGAGATGACTTGGGCAGCAAGTAAGTGGTGGGAAAACCACTTACCACATCTTGGTTTGATGTAGGCAGGGGATGCTCTGCGCTGGTTCCACATGTGGGACTATGATCCACCTCCATGTACACACATTTATGTTTGTTTGTACATTGTCTTGATCTCCTATATTGATGATGTACTTGTACTTTTCATGGGGATGAATGGAGGAAGGAGGGAAGGCATGCATGTGCCTTATGGGATGAATACACTCCCTGTACTTTATGTTTTATATCTCAGGGAGGGCATTGGGCAATCTATGGTTGTTTCATGTGATTCATTATTTCCTTATGGGAGGAGTTGTTTGCATCTCATGAGGACATTGTTGGGACAAGTCAAGGATGGATGGTTTGGTGATCACTTAGCTTATGAGAGAAGCTTATCCTTTGTTTGTGACACCAATGGAGGAGGAGATGAGTTGCAACACTCACCTTATTAGTTGCTTGAGTACAAGCAACATTTTAGAGGGGAGGACTGTAATATTCCTAATTAGCCTAAGCTCATATGAATCTTCAATTTTGATTTCATTTTCTTGTTACAAGAATAAAATTGTACAGGACAAATCAAACTCCTTAGACAACAAAATAAATCAATTCACATGTGAACAAGGCTAAATCTGGGCTACCTTAATAAAACTCCCTCATGTGTGAAAATGGATTGTGACAATTGACTGGGTCAATAGGACCAAATCTACAACGATGTCTAGATGCAATGTACCTAGATGAACAACACAGATCTAGTTGGAGGTTTCAAATTTGAAAGGAGATAAACCTTTGAGATGGTTTAGGGTTTTGCAAGGCTTTCATACTATAAATGAAAGAGGAGAGAAGCATGAGAGGGGTTTTTGAACATATTTTCTTGAAAGGATTTTTCTATTTAGACACTTCTCATTCTCTGGCTGTTTAGCTAAGAATAGTGTTTTTTAGCACTGGGTGTTCCTGATCAAGAATCCCACCTCTTTCCTTGAGAGGCCTCTTGGGAGAGTCTTGCATTTCTTGTCCAATATCAAGAATTTGGCCAAGCTTCTTCTTCCAACTACAACTCAGATCCTATTGAGGGTTTGATTTTCCTTGTGAGCAATAGCAAGTGGAGGCTATATCTATTCAGATCTAGACCATACTAGTGCCTCTTTTTAATGGGAAAGCCTTCTATCCCATTAGCAAGAGTGTGTTAGTTGATTGGAGCTTCAGATCCATACCTTGGCATCAGGCCAAAGTCTACATCAAGCCTATAACACAATTTATATCCTTGGACTGCGTTATTTTGCAAGTTAGAAGTTGCAGGGTGTTTGGAAACTATTTGGAGGAGAGATCTCTGGTGATAGGATTCTCCCTTTCACTGTGGTGATCCATGGATTAGATATCTCATCCATGTTACATCCAGATCTGATTTAATTATGATTCTATTTACTGCATAATTCCTGAATATTGCTGCAAATCTGTAATTCTAGATCTCAGATATACTCTTGTACTCTCAAGTTTTGCTCAAAACCCCAGGGGGAATATGTAGAGGAACTCATCTAGTGTACAGATCTGATATAGATCTAATATTTTGTACACTGATCTGTTCTAGATCTGAAATGTAATATACAGTTTCTTCATCCCATAAAATAATGTTTTCAAGCTTTGCAATCTCAATATGTTGTTGCAACACCTCAATCTTGAGGGTTTCTTCATGTAAATCTTCCATTTTTCTCTTGTACATTGTATGGGCCACATTATAGATCTGTTTTACTTATGTACATGTAATTATGGAGCCTCCATATTGATCTCCTTCTTTAACTCAGTGGAACTGCGTTATTTCTGAAGCAGTATTGTTGTGCATGACTGCAGCCCCATTCTTTGGGTGTTTTTCAACCATACTAGGTGGTGGGAGGTCTGTTTACCTCACCTAGTTTGATTTGTTTTGGCTCTCCTTTCGGATTTAGAAATTAGATCAATTGATCTAAGGGATCCAGGAGTTGAAAACTCATTTCAGTGCACCAATTTGTGAAGAGAGTGTTATTCTAGCAAGCTTTGCTGTGCATTCCCATTTTGGGATATTACACCGATGGTAGAGAAACCTCATCCCTCAGCCCCCATTTGGCTCTTAGGTGTTCATGATGCACAGTTCTAGTGTTGTTTCTATTTCTACTTAGTCAAAATATTATGCTGGATCTTGTCAAGCCATAGGGAAGGAGATCACTAATGGTCCTCCTCCTCCGCCTGTTACTGGTCCTCTTGAGATTGAAAGGCCCAATGCTGAATCTATTGTGAGACCACATTCCAAAGGTGTCCTCCATAAGTCTTCTTATAATCCCAATGCCTGTGCCACTCACCATTACAATATTTTTGAGGATTTGGCTTAGGCGCCCTCCACAATGTCCGCATTAGAAGTACTTCAGAGCTATCTGTCACAGCGAAAAGCTTTGTTATATGCGATTAGCGGGATTGATCCTGCTAATTCTAGCCTTCTTGCTTTCTATCTAGAGAATTTCGTTCCACGACTTCCAAATTAGATTGCGCTCATTATTTGAGTTGTTATTAATGGTCTCGATATTCATTGAGCAGTTGTGGATGAAGGTGCTTCAACCTGTATCATGTCATCTTCATGTTGGAAAGCCATTGGTTCTCCAACCCTGAATTCATCACCAAATTCTCTAGAAGCATTTGATGGAAGAGAATAAAAACCTTTAGGTGTTCTCGCTATTTTACCAATTAATTTGAAAGGAAAGACAATCAATGTGTAGGTTGAAGTTGTTGATGCTAATATCAATTATAATCTTCTCCTGGGTCGCAGTTGGACTCACGCCATGTTGTGTGTTCCGTCCACTCTCTTTCGTGTTTTGAAATTTCAGCATGAAGGAAATATTTTTACTGTTGTTCAATTGTCTTTCTTCACCTCTTCCTCCAAGAAAAAAGTTTCGTATGTGGATAATATTTCCACTCCCTACGAGAGTGTAGGGCCAGGTCTTTTTAAAGATCCTGCCCTCATGGGTATTTTTCCTCCTCCTCCACCGAATACTATTTAGATTCATATGCTTTCTCGGTCTGATGACCCATGGATTATTCCTTCACCTGAACAAATTGATTCCTTCAGAGATTCGATGCCTTTGAGTCTAATTGAGATTGATTATTGTGAACTCATTGCTGCTTCAGCACCTCCATCCTCTGATTGTGCTCCTTTGAGCATGTCTCATGAAATTTATTCTCAATCCCCCTAGCTTGGTGATTCAGATTCACCTGATCCTTTGAAAGAAGTTTTTCCCTTCGATGAAGCCATCGTGGAAACAATGTCTCTTGAGGATCTGTCGTGGAATGATGGTCATCATCATTCCTCATTTATGCCCAGCTTTGGGGCCATGTCTACTTGTCTTGAGCATTTGTATCTCAGGTTCCTTCTCCTCCTCTTAAATTTCCTTTTTTGACACATGACATCTTTACGAAAGGTAACTTGAGTAACATTACATATATGATGCCTATTGACATTTCCGTTAAACCGAGAATTGTTGAGAACATCCATATTAGTGTTACTTGTTCTTCTAATGAAGTCCAAGTTTATACTAGCCTTTTTCATGAGTTTTTTGATGTCTTTGCATGGTCCTATTAAGAAATGCCCGACATTGATCCTAGTATAGTGGTGCATGAAATTCCTACTTATCCCGGTTTGAAACCTGTTTGCTAGTGTCTTCGTTCGGTGCACCCTAGAAAAGCTACTGCCATTAAGGCCGAAGGTGAAAAACTTCTCCGAGCTGGTTTTATTTATCTGATTCCTTTGATAGAATGGGTCTCTAATATTGTTCCTGTAGATAAGAAGCAGGGAACTATTCGTGTTTGTGTTGATTATCGTGATATTAATCGAGCTTTTCCTAAAGATAATTATTCCACTCCCTTTATTGATCAGATCATTGATGACTGTGTCGGGAGTGAGACCTTTTCCTTAATGGACAGTTTTTCTGGTTACAATCAAATTAAAATTATTCCGACTGATCAACATAAGATTTCCTTTATCTGTCCTTGGGGTACTTTCGCATATAAGAAGCTCCCTTTTGGCTTAAACAATGTTGGGGCTACATTTCAGCGAGCGATGTCGTATGCTTTTCATGATATTCGACACATCATTCAGCCTTATCTAGATGAACTTCCTGCTCATTTAGCTAAGTGTATGGACCATCTTAACCATCTTTGTCAGATTTTTCTTCGTCGTTGATGTTACAATATTCAACTTAATCCACACAAGTGTGTCTTCTGCGTTGATTTCGATAGAATTTTAGGGTTTATCGTATCCAAAGATGGAATTCGCCTCAATCCTCTGAATTTTTAGGCTATTATTAATCTCCCCTCTCCTTCCTCATTACATCAGTTGCAGATTTTACAAGGTAAGGCTAATTTTTTATGCCGTTTTATACCTAACTATGCAAAAGTGGCTCGGGGATACACGTGTTTATTAAAGCAGGGCATCCCATTCTGTTGGGATGATATTTCTCAAAAGTATTTTGAGGCCCTGAAGACGTTGCTTGTCAATGCTTCTTTGTTACATCCTCCTAAATATCATCGTTATTTTTCCCTTTATTTAATCACCGCTTTCAGTATGATTGCCATGGTTCTGGTACAAGACGATGATGATGGCAAAGAGCATATTATTTATTACTTGTCTCGTAACCTTCTCGACCCTGAGACATGCTATTCCCACGTCGAGAAGTTAGTGTTAGCTCCAGTTCAAGTAGTTCATTTTTTTCATCATTATATTCTTTTGCGTATAGTGACTGTGGTTTTTTATTGCAACCCCATGACCTATATACTGTCTCCACAATTTCTGGGGGGGGGAACACTCAAAGTTGATTGTCATCATCCAAGAGTTCGATTTGGAATTTACTGCTACCAAGTCAAAGAAGTCATTAATCTTTGCTGATTTGATTTGTTCCCTGCCTTTAGACTCTCCTCCATCTCGTCTTGAGTAATATATACTAGACGATACACTTTTCTTGATTAGCACCCTTGATCCTTGATACAGAGATATCATCGTTTATCTCCAGACTTCTACTTTCTTATCTGAGTTGACAAAGGATGCCCGCCGACGCATCCGTCATCAGTTGCAACCTTATCGTATAGTCAGGGATACCCTCTATCGTGTCGGAGTGGATTCCATTCTCTGTTGATGTTTGACCCTCGAGGAAGCTGAGAAAATCCTCAATGATTGTCACAGTGGCACCTGTGGTGGTCACATGTCTGGTTATGCTACTGCATAGAATATTCTTCGTGCTGGTTATTTCTGGCCTTCTATCTTCAAGGACTGCATTGTCGCAGATCGTAAATGTCATGATTGCCAGGTTTATAAATGAAAGATGCATGCACCACCTATACCTCTTCATCCTATCATTACCATTGGTCCCTTTGCGAAGTTTGGCATCAATTTTATGACGTGTAACCCTCACTCGGTCGGGGGGCATGCTTATATTATCGTAGTCGTGGATTACTTCACCAAATGGGCCAAAGAAATGCCTACACTTGCCACCGACGGTAAGACAACTGCTCAATTCATATTCAATCATATCATTGCTAGGTTTGGTGTCCCTCAAGCCATCGTCACCGATCATGGTTCCCATTTTCAGCATTACATGGTGGCCAAGTTGACTTCTAAGTTGGGTGTGTGTCACGACAGCTCAACGCCGTACTATCCTCACACCAATGTCCAGGTTGAAGTTGTGAACAAAGTTCTTGTTACCATGCTTCAACGTACGATTGGGATCCATAAATCCAATTGGCATCTCATGTTATTTTCAGCTCTTTGGGCATATCGAACCTCAGTTAAGAGTGCAACTAGATTCACCCCTTTTTAGTTGGTTTATGGGTTGGAAGCCACTCTTCCGATTGAATGTGAAATACCTTCGCTCAAGTTGGCTGTTGAATTACTACCAAACACTTCACTCGAGGAAGAGCATCTCCTTTATATCGAAAGGTTAGATGAAACCCGCCACTTTGCTGCTCTGGTTAGTGAAGCACAGAAAAAGCGGGTTAAAGCTTATTTTGACCAATCAGTTTCCCCTTGTTCTTTCGTTGAAGGAGATCTCATCTTCCTATATGAACAAGCTCATGATAAGCTGGGGGCAGGTAAATTTCAACCCATGTGGCATGGGCCTTACATTTTTAAACGTGTATTGCAGAATGGGGCCTATGAGCTCATTGATTACGAAGGTCATCCGTTGGAACAACCCACAAATGGGTTGTATCTTAAAAAATATTATGCATGAGTCATTCATGCATGATTTGTGTACATCGGTGTTTTCTTCATTTTTATACATGTGTTGATTTGGTGTGCTTTGCGAGAATTTTCCTTCTTATTTGGGTCTTGCTTATTTGTGCAGATGTCTATTACCCCTTATTTCGATTTTCGTGGATGGTGCTTCCCACAGTACCAAGAATTTTTCTTCATTAGGCTGGGTAATCTATGATCCTGCTGGTGAGTTGATAGAACTACAAGGTATTTTTCTAGGACAAACTACAAACAATGTCATCGAATATAGTGCTATTCTTGAACTATTAACCGAGGCAATCAATCTCGGCATACACACATTTCTTGTAAATATAGATTAACAACTTGTTGTTCTACAACTCAATGGTCATTATTCAGCTAGAAACCCATACATTTTGAGATTTTATTTATTTATTCATTCGTTGGAAAGACATTTTTATTTGATCACATATCAACATATTCCTAGACAAATGAATGCATTAACTGATACAGTGGCTAACATTGTATTGGATAGAAATTTGCGTAATTTGTAAAATCATCATCATGTGAAAAAGATTCATATAAGAAAATAAATTTATATATATCGCGTGTTTGCAATAGTGTGCATCATAAATTCAAAAAATATATGTGTGTTTCTGTTACATCCTGATGTTAGCGCCACCCATAAATTCTGTTATATCAAGTGGTGGCTAAATGATTTTGGATAGCCTTAAAGAAACAACTTCATTTCTAAAAATTGTTGATGCTTAAAGTCTTTTAATAAAATTCTATCCTTTGGGTAATCGTCACTGCTTTTCCCCTTTTCAACTCAGAAGTTCTATTGTCATTACATGAAGAAAAACTGCTGCAAGCACCATTTTCCTTTTCCCCCTTCTTCCAAAAACTAACCTCATTTTAACCCCTTCCTCTCCCATGAAAAACCATCATTTTCATGTTTCTCCCCTTTCCCCTTCATCAAAATCCCTTTGATAAGGTTTTAAGACCTTTCCCTTGCCTTATCGAAACCCTCAAACTCCTTTAAAAATCCTTGAAAATCCATAAAAATGCATTTCTCATATATGGTAGACTTAAGCCCCTTTGGGCTAAGTCTTTAAACTCTTACCCTTCATGCGCCCTAGTGCTGGGACCAAGCGTCGGCCCTCCAAGCACTTATCGCATCACCCAATGCCGATTAGCCCTTCATCCATAACCCCTCGGTCATATGGCTTTCCATGTAACCCATGGCCCCGCATCCGGGCGCCTAACCATATTTTATATATATCCCGCCCCCGAAAATATTGAAACCTTATGTTATTTTGAAACTTTGGGTGTTTTATTATTTTCTAAGGTTTTCCGCCGGTTCGAAGTTCAAAGCATTCTCCACCATTGATCTGATTTGCAGATCGACGACGCGCAATCCATCGCCCTGGTGGTCCCTGCTAACCACTCACCGTTGCAAAACTACGCAGTATTCATCGCACCGCTTTTAAGCGCGTGGCGGTATTTTTCATTTTGCAGCGATTCCATACACTGCTTGATGCGTGGCCTGAGTAGTTTTTACAAAATCACCATCCATCGTGCATTAAAGATCGGACGTGGACCTGGCGCAATATTGACGTCCACCGTCCGATCTGAGGCCGCTCATCGGACGGTGATTGCTCACCGAAGAAGCCCAATGGTTAACCAGGATATGGCGCGGTCATTAAAGCATCTCTGCCATTGATCTGATCTGAAGATCGATGGCCCACAATTCATCGCCCTGATTCCTCCGCTTTGACTTTTCACCTCCGCTCCCGGCCGTCGATCTCTGCGCGATCGACGGCTCTGATTCAAATTTATTTTCGCTCT
Source organism: Pinus albicaulis (assembly GCA_034641835.2). NCBI lineage: Eukaryota > Viridiplantae > Streptophyta > Pinopsida > Pinales > Pinaceae > Pinus > Pinus albicaulis. The sequence goes on from CM076581.1 coordinate 336,692,104, forward strand.
CCTCTGACCTCCTCTAAATCGATCTTGACCGTTGGATGATTCCATCCAACGGCCATGCTTCCTCCATGTGCCTTCTGAAGAAATAAACCTACACATGCATAGATTTTATAATATTTGTTCATTTTTTGCAGGGTTTAATGGTTTTTTTCGCTATGTCTGAATAAATTTCAGAAGCAGAGGATGACAATCCTCCAGCCTCTGATCCATCAAAGAAAATCTTCCACAGATTTCAAATTCATGTTTCATCAGTGATTCATGAGGAATTTATGCCATATCACCCCTGCGCAGCCCTGCACACTAGCAAAAAACACAGTAAATCAAGCACAGTCAGAAAAGTATCAGTGCCGAAGACAAAATATATCAGGACAGAAAATTGAAGGCGGATCTATAGGGATTACGGCTAAAAATGGATTATCATAAGCCTAAAATACGGTTTAAAGAATATAGTGAGTTTTTATATTAGACAGAAAGCATATGTTGCCACATCAGAGGCTAATTAAATTCCCAGCCACCACAGAGCCACCTGCAGCCTCAAAACAATAAAAAAAGGGCCAAATTTATTACCAAACCAGGAGGTATTTTGCATCAATACAGATGAACAGTGATTTCAACCAAAGGAACTTATGGTCAGCTGTCAGCAGAAGTTATTAAAAGGATAACAAGGAGCCTTGAAGTCAACAAATTCTTTCCAGCAAACCTAATAGTTAAAGTAAATGATTTTATACAGAGGACACCTATGTAAGTTGCTTCATTGAGCCCCCAAAGGCCAAGAAGCCATTTAAGTCTGTATTAATTATTTTTAGAGATCTTTTATCAGAGTCCACCTCCTCTTTCTTCTATAAATACTACTGCAGAAGAAGAGTTGGTGTTGGTTGATCACTAGTTGTAATATTGGAACTCTCTGAAATAATACATAGTCTGTTGAAGTTGAAGAAGAAATTGAAGTCTTGAAGCCCTGATGATGTTGTTGCATGCTTGTTACTGTGAAGGCTCTATCATTGGATCCATGAGCTTGGCTGTTGGTGAAGTATTCTGAATTGTTTTATGTTTTCCCCTGTTTTCATTATGTTCCATAATTTCTTACTACAACAGGTTGAAAGTTTTAGGCTAAGAAATGACTCCTGGAAGCACCTTAGACCTGTTCACCCTTCATTGTTTCATGTTTTCTTCTGCTGAAGTATTTTAGAGTCTTTAACCTCTCTCTTTAGTCTTCATGCTTGTTTATTTCCTTAATAGTTCGAATAGTTGGTTTCAGCATGATTCATGGTTTTCCCTACTTGTCTACTGCCACTTAAAAACTGTTACTGAAGTCTCCCTTTGAAGTTTCCTGTTTACAGTAAGTCAAGGAGGTTTGTTCTGATCTTGCCCTTTTTCCTTGCTTAAACAGTGGTCTTTAAGGTCTTTATAGTTGTGATCATAGATGTGTTAGGGGTTCCCTCTTCTATGACTGCAATTATCAGTGAATCTTTTATGTTTTCTAAGTCATTTGAAATAAAATCTTTGAGGAAATAGGGTGTTCCCCGAATCTTAGATTTCATTTTAAAATTTGTTTTGAAATAATTATTTTCTTAAAGGTGTAATTTGTAGAATTTATGGTTAGCCCTGTCTACCAAATATCTCTTTATTGTTCAAATTGTGCTTTCAAATTCCCTTTGTTTGAGAATTAAATTTCTCTTTCCAAATCATTGATGTCCATCTCATTCCAAAACCAAAGGATCCTACGGCCAAGTTAGATTTTCCCTCTGATATCCCATATCTATTAATGAGTGTGTTATTAACTCTTCTTGACTCCATTTCCCAATGAACCATATGTTTCTCCACTCTATATATTATGTCCTATACCTTTCATGTTCTGTTGTATCAATTCAACCAAACAAACAAACAAACACGTGCACTTAATAACTAGTCTAAAACCAATACTCAAAGCACCCAAGATAAACCTTTGCAAACAAACAATTGAGAGATCACTCTCTGAGAACAGGAGGACTAGATCCTGGAACTCTAAAGATTGGTTCTGATGTTGCCTTGTCTTTTGATTTTCCAAACTATAAAAACACGGGACACCAACACAGAGGAAGGAGGAGCTCTTGCCCCAAGTAGAGGGATTCTTGCATCTTTGCAAGGAAGTCCCCGAGATCTCATGTGTGGAGATCAAGGCACAACTCATGTGCCATTGTTGAGGAGGTGTGGAACCATGGAAACATAAGGAGGAGGTAGGGAGAAGAACCAGCATCATGAGATGAGGAGCACACACCCTTATGGATTTCTGGAGGTTGTTACACCTAGGAGGGAGACTGGATTGCACAGTGAGAGCATGGGCAGATTGGCCCATTCATATATGCAGTCATCTCTTGATGATGATGTCTCATTGCATGGAGACATTTCACCAAGGAGGCCACTGGATCACCAGAGGAGGATGGATTCTTCACTATTTGAGGCACCACTCATTGATTTCAGAGGAGTGGGGACCTTGTAGAGCTTGGTACAGCACTGAGAGTCTTGGGTAGACTCAAGGTGGAGATAGGCATTCTCTCAACATCACTTTTACCCACTCACATTTCAGATTATGCGTTGTGGCAGAAGCGGTAGAAGAAGCAGGGGAAGGATAGCAGCCTTCCAACTTGCATCTTTAACATGGGATATGTCAAAGAAGAGGGTAGCCATATGATAGGGGGTCTTCATGATAGTTCAATATCGCTGTCACTATGGAGGATAGATCCATATTGGAGCTCCCAACTGTTGGTGGAGTATTCCAAGGATCTTCGTGCTTGTAGGATATTGGCTGGCCAGTTGCATGTGGAGGGATATTCATTCAGAGATGGGTTCATCTTCTATAATGGTAGGATATTCTTATCTGGAGCTTCCAAGCTCAAGGAGAAGTTGCTACAAGAAGCTCATGAGGATTTCCTTTTCAACCCCACTTTTTCTATGAGAGCATACCACACCATCATGGAGAGGTATTTTTGGGAGGGTTTTGAGGAGGAGATATATCAGCATGTGAGGAGATGCATGGATCATATGGAGATGGAGGAGTTAGCACAGCCACCTCTTTTATCTTTGAGGATGAGAGGGGACTCATTTATGAGCCACTCCCTTTGTATGAGCAGAGTATATGGTAAGGGTATTCATTGTTTTTCACATGATTATTTGTATAATGTATATATGCATACCTTAACCATACATGTGCAAGATGATGCTCCAAGGAGGAGCATTCTTTTTTATCGACCTCATGGTTTATTTGAGGCCATAAGCATGATTGATGGCCATTCCCTAGGAGGACTTGGGGAAGAGAGATATTATGGAGGACATGCTCATTGTACACCTTGCATCATTCACTTCCTCCATACTTATGAGGATATTGGAGCAGCAAGCAAGTGGTTGAGAAGCCACACATTTTATCAGTCTCTGTTGCAGTTGAGAGTCAAGCTACGTTGGTTGCACTTGAGGGACCATTGTCCTTCTCATTTGTTACATATGGCAGCAAGCGTGATTCTCATCTTTGCTCCCTATGGTTCTATTGCCTCTGTCTTTATGAGGAGCATGCTTGGGAGGAAGACACATTGGGTGAATGTGTCCTTTGAGGGAGAATCCTCCCACACTTTTTGCACTACATGTTCTAAGGGGAACATGGGAGATGGTATGGCCACTAGAGCAACAAATTTGTTTCCTTATGAGGTGATCCATATGATGGATGTGTTTCCATATGATGATGATTTCCAACTCATCATATATGGGGATGTTTGGGCCAGCATGATTTGCAACGTTGGAGGAGAGATCCTTGGAGATCTAGTCCTCATATTGCCACTTGAGGGCATCCTTATTGTAGCCCAAGATCAGCCAAAAATATACACTTATCATAAGTGGAGAGATGGACAGCATGGGGTAGGCCACCTTGTCTACCATATGCAAAATTTCAGCCCACCTACTTTGCCGGAGCCAAGGGAAAAGGACAGTTCTCAGGAGTTTCCTAGTTGGGAGGTGACTCATTTTGCATGGCTAATAGCTTGGGGATGGAGGATCCATATGGGATAGATATTCCCCATTATATTTCAAATCCCATTTCTCAAGGGGACCTCTAGACATCACTTTGTTATCCTCTTGAGTATTTCACCTTTACATGATGATGGCTTGATAGCTGACTTGCATGCTGAGGGGGAGCAATGTGGAGACTTACTTGATGAGATAACATATTTTACTTGGAGGAGATCATTATACATAGATGCTACAGGGAGAGGAGGAGAAATAACTAATTCTATCCTTGCACTTGCTTGAGGACAAGAAATCTTTGAAAGGGGAGGACTGTAATATTCCAAAATTTGCATGCAGCAAATTGGAATATTATTTTTTTCTTATATCATCTAGGAGATGAATAAAATGGGTAAAGAGACCCATAAGTAGGAATAAATCATTCATAATGTGAAAGGGATCTATGGAGTAGCTTTATTTTGCACCTTCCAGTGTGAAAAGGGGCAAATGCATGGGGAGAAGGTCAAGTTTGACCAAGTCAATAGCACTGCCTAAGAGGGTGTGGCTTGCTTAGGAAGACAGCACAATTTGAGAGGGAGGAAGATCACTTGTGGAAGAAACCCTAATTTTTGGGGTCCAGGGCAAAGAAATATTCACTTGCATAAAATGAGGAAGAGGCAGCCATAGTGGGACATGTTTTATTATTTTGATTATTGGTCTAGAAGACTATTTGCAATCTCCAGCTATTTAGCTAAGTTGCAGTACTCTTCAGCATGAGGGATTACTCTTTAGGATTTCCTCTCCTTATTGAGAGGCCTCTTGAATTATTTCACTTCATTTCTCCACCTCTAGGCTTAAGGCCAAAGCCACTTCCTTCAGTCACTGCATTATTTTTGTTGAAGAATAACGTAGTGTTGCAGGGTGTTGTAGTGGAGGGTTCCACAACACCACTCCTTGGCTCATCTTTCAGAGGAGGGAGCTCATATTCCTCCGAGGGGTTAGTGAGGGAGATTCCAGAGCTGATTACACATCTTTGGCACCAGGCCAAGCACTTCCTATCTCCTACAGCGCAGTCCAGCTCCTTGACTGCGTTATTTTAGAGTGTATTTGCAATGGGGGATTGTACCACTAGTTTTGAGGGTGATATCTTCAGGGATTGGATCAGCCTTTCACCTGAAAGATCCATTGCATGAGATTCAGCCATTAGTTGCAGCATCTTCATCTATCTCCATCCATTTCTAGTTTTGAGTTGCAGCATCTACCCAGAAACTCCGGCATTTCTGCAGATTTTCCATTTGTACATATATTTCAGCCAATCCTTCTCAATATTGTTGTATTATTGTTTTCAGGGGTTGAGAGCTTTCTCCCCCACCTTTATTGAGCTGATATTGTCATATAATTTTGTTATCAATTATTATTTTGCAGTGTCTCCATTAAACTGCGCTGATATAGCCTTAGGTGAATTCTATGTAGTAGTGGTCTCCAATTTCTTGTACATGTTCTGTTGAGGCTGTCATTGCCTAGCTTGAGTGATTGATTCCTCAAAGCATTGTATACATTTGTTGCTATATTATAAATTTTTTGGCTATTCATATTTTCATGTATGCTGGCTCATTAAAATAATGTTGTTATTCCATTGTATGTTCACACATTGTTGCAGTCCCTTCATTGGGAAATTTTCCAAGACAATTAGGTGTGGGAGACCTGTTTAACCCACCTATAGGGATTTATTTTGAGCCATCTCTTGGATTTCGGTCTTAGATACATTGATCTAAGGGATCCAGGTCTTGGTTTCAATTCCTGTAGCAGATATTCCTAGAAAATGCGTTTTACAGTCATGCCTTGCTAGCAGATCCCATTTTGGGGATATTATAGTGGTATCGAAGAAACTTCCTTGGCTCAGCCTGTGAGTCTCAGCGAGAGAGATTAGAAGATTGAAGAGGATGGGATTTATCTCATCATATTTTAGATCCATGAAGAATCTTCCCAAGGAGGTTAATCAGATAGAAGAGGAAGGACCCTGCACTTCCTATTCTCATCGAGAAGGAGACAGAGAAATGAGCAGGAAAAAGACTCCATCTTCTGGAGAGGAAAAATGGGATAGGCTTACAAATATTCTTCCTAAATCTATACACATTATTCATGAAGATCTCAAGAAGATAAGGAAGGAGATGCATGGAGAATCTCCACAAGAGTTTGAATCTAAAGAAAACTCTAGATTTTCATATGAGAAGTGCGAGCAAGCATCCACACACTCTAACACACAGCGCAGTCACATGCCTAGGATTGCCAGAAGAGAGATAGAAGAAGGAGAAGAGGTTACTAGGAGGGGAAATCTTAGTGATTTCCTGAAAGAGTATGAGTCTCAAACTCAAAAATTCTGAGATCATCTCAGTTTTTCAGAGTTTTCCAAGATCAAGGTGAAGGGAAGAGAGCAGCAGGATAGATTTCATCTATCTACCTTTGAAAGCTCACCTGTATGTTTAACAAAATCTTGGGTGGAGGAGTTAGATACCTTGTTTCAACAGCACCAAATTCTTGAAGATGAAGCCATCAGAGTTGTAGCGCTGCATTTGAGAGGTAAGGCCTATGCCTGGTGGATCTGTGAATCCTTTTCTTTAAGAAATATAAACACTAAATCTTATGCAATTTTCACTAAGACATTAGTGAAAATATTTGATAGAAGGATCCGTGAGACACACATGGTGGAGCTAAACAAGGGAACTAAAACAAAACCCTTGCATGAAAACGCAAGTCCACTTCAAAAAACCATGGAGGAGGCTGAAAACATGCACCATACCTTTTTGGAAGAAAGTCTTTCATCTCACACCTTTGAGCAAGGAAGCATGGAGATCTCTTTTTCAAAGAGGGATCAAATCATTGGGAGGTTTCCCATTCAGGTTTCAGAGGTTGAGGGCAACAGCGCTATCTCATCTAGAGATTATCTAGTTCCTCATGCAAAGGAAGGAGGAGCTCTTGCTCCAAGTAGAGGGATTCTTGCATCTTTGCAGGGAAGTCCCTAGGATCTCATCTGTGGAGATCAAGGAACAACTCATGTGCCATTTTTGAGGAGGTGTGGAACCATTGAAACACAAGGAGGAGGTAGGGAGAAGACCAACATCATGAGATGAGGAGCACACACCCTTATCCATTTCTGGAGGTTGTTACACCTAGGAGGGAGACTGGATTTTGCAGTGAGAGCATGAGCAGATTGGTCCATTCATATATACATTCATCTCTTGATGATGATTTCTCATTGCATGGAGACATTTCACCAAGGAGGCCACTGGATCAGCAGAGGAGGATGGATTCTTCACTAGTTGAGGCACCACTCATTGATTTCATAGGATTGGGTACCTTGGGAGAGCTTGGTACAGCGCTGAGAGTCTTGGGTAGACTCATGGAGAAGAGAGGCATTCTCTCAACATCACTTTTACCCACTTACATTTCAGATTTTCTGTTGTGGCAGAAGCAGCAGGGGAAGGATAGAAGCCTTCCAACTTGCATTTTTGACATGGGAGATGTCAAAGAAGAGGGTAGCCATATAACATAGGGTCTTCATGATAGTTCACCAGCGCTGTCACTATGGAGGATAGATCCATATTGGAGCTCCCAACTGCTGGTGGAGTATTCCAAGGATCTTCATGCTTGTAGGATATCGGATGGCTAGTTGCATGTGGAGGGATATTCAGTCAGAGATGGGGTCATATTCTATCATGGTAGGATCTTCTTATCTGGAGCTTCCAAGCTCAAGGAGAAGTTGCTACAAGCAGCTCATGAGGATTTTATTTTCAGCCCCACTTGTTCTATGAGAGCATACCACACCATCATGGAGTATTTTTGGGAGGGTTTTGAGGAGGAGATATATCATCATATGAGGATATGCATGGATCATATGGAGATGGAGGAGTTAGCACAACCACCTCTTTTCTCTTTGAGGATGAGAGGGGACTCATTTATGAGACACTCCCTTTGTATGAGCAGAATATATGGTAAGGGTATTCATTGTTGTTCACATGATTATTTGTATAATTTATATATGCATCCCTTAACCATACATGTGCAGGATGATGCTCCAAGGAGGAGCATTATTTTTTCTATACCTCATGGTTTAGTTGAGGCCATAAGCATGATTGATGGCCATTCCCTAGGAGGACTTGGGGAAGAGAGATATTATGGAGGACATGCTCATTGTGCACCTTGCATCATTCACTTCCTCCATACTTATGAGGAGATTGGAGCAGCAAGCAAGTGGTTGAGAAGCCACACGTTTTATTAGTCTCTATTGCAGTTGAGATTCAAGCTGCGTTGGTTGCACTTGAGGGACCATTGTCCTTCTCATTTGTTACATATGGCAGCAAGCATGATTCTCATCTTTGCTCCCTATGGTTCTATTGTCTCTGTCTTTATGAGGAGCATGCTTGGGAGGAAGACACATTGGGTGAATGTGTCCTTTGAGGGAGAATCCTCCCACACTTTTTCCACTACATGTTCTAAGGGGAACATGGGAGATGGTATGGCCACTATAGCAACACATTTGTTTGCTTATGAGGTGAGCCATATGATGGATGTGTTCATTAGGGGAATTTAAGGTCTAAAATGGGCCTCCTAAGAAAAATTTACAACCAAAATAAACTTTATAAGAACCAATAGGATTGAATATGATGATGTCAACCACGGGGGGTGATTCACCATTTTTTAAGTAAAAGGGTAAAAAGAATAAAAAGTAATAAAATAATAAAACTACTTTTTCAACTCGTATTTTGATCTTATCTCCCAAAGATTTTACTCAAATTTCGAGTGGGAGTACTCGTTGAATGCAAAATTTAATTCATCATCCAAGGAGTACCCATGTTGCATAATTTTGATGGGCCTTGCTACACGAAAAATGAGAAATACATTTAAAAACGTGAATGTAATCATGTTTTTCATGTATTTCTAATTTTTTTTGTGGCAGGGTCCATCGAAAGTATGCAACATGGGTACTCCTTGGATGAAGAATTAAATTCTTCATCCAACGAGTACTCCCACTCGAAATTTGAGTAAAAACTTTGGGAGATAAGTTGAAAATACGAGTTGAAAAAGTAGTTTTTGCTTTTTTTCCCTCTAAAATTTGATGATGTAATCAAATCTTATTTTACTATTTCCACTATCATTTTATAATTTCCTTAGGAGGCCCATTTTAGACCTCAAAATTCCCCTAATGGCCATATAATGATGATTTCCAACTCATCATATATGGGGATGTTTGGCCCAACATGATTTGCAGCATTGGAGGAGAGATCCTTGGAGATCTATTCCTCATCTTGCCACTTGAGGGCAACATTATTGCAGAGCAAGATCAGCCAACACTTTACACTTATCATTAGTAGAGAGATGGACAGCATGGGGTAGGCCACCTTGTCTACCATATGTAGAATTTCAGCCCACCTACTTTGTCGGAGCCAAAGGTGGAGGACAGTTCTCAGGAGTTGCCTAGTTGGGAGGTGACTCATTTTGCATGGATAATAGCTTGGCGATGGAGTATCCATATGGGAGAGATAGTCCCCATTAGATTTCAGATCCCATTTCTCAAGGGGACCTCTAGACATCACTTTGCTATCCTCTTGAGTATTTCACCTTTACATGATGATGACTTGATAGCTGACTTGCATGCTAAGGAGGAGCAATGTGGAGACTTACTTGATGAGATAGCATCTTTTACTTGGAGGAGATCATTATACATAGATGCTACAGGGAGAGGAGGAGAAATAACTCAATCTATCCTTGCACTTTCTTGAGGACAAGCAATCTTTGAGAGGGGAGGACTGTAATATTCCAAAATTTGAATGCAGCAAATTGGAATATTAATTTTTTCTTATATCATCTAGGAGGTGAATAAAATGGGTAAAGAGAACCATAATTAGGAATAAATCCCTCATAGTGTGAAAGGGATATATGGAGTAGCTTTATTTTGCACGTTCTAGTGTGAAAAGGGGAAAATGCATGAGGACAATGTCAAGTTTGACCAAGTCAATAGCACTACCTAAGAGGGTGTGGCTTGCTTAGGAAGAAAACACAGTTTGAGAGGGAGGAAGATCACTTGTGGAAGAAACCCTAATGTGTGGGGTCTAGGGCAAAGAGATATTCACTTGCATAAAATGAGGAAGAGGCAGCCATAGTGGGACATGTTTGAGTATTTTGATTATTGGTCTAGAAGACTATTTGCAGTCTCTGGTTGTTTAGCTAAGTTGCAGTGTTGTTTAGCACGAGGGATTCCTGTTTAGGATTTCCTTTCCTTCTTGAGAGGCCTATTGAAGGATTTAACTTCATTTATCCACATCTAAGCTCAAGGCCAAAGCCACTTCCTTTAGTCACTGCGTTATTTCTGCTGAAGTATAACGTAGTGTTGCAGGGTGTTGTAGTTGAGGGTTCCACAACACCACTACTTGGCTCATATTTCAGAGGAGGGATCTCCTATTCCTCCGGGGGGTTAGTGAAGGAGATTATAGAGCTGATTGCACATCTTTGGAACCAGGCCAAGCACTTCCTATCTCCTACAGTGCAGTCCATCTCCTTGACTACGTTATTTTAGAGTGTATTTGCAGTGGTTGTACCACTAGTTTGGAGGGTGAGATCTTCAGGGATTGGATCATCCTTTCACCTGAAAGATCCATTGGATGAGATTCAGCCATCAGTTGCAGCATCTTCAGCTATCTCCATCCATTTCCAGTTTTGAGTTGCAGCTGCTACGCAGCAACTTCGACATTTCTGCAGATTTGCCAATTGTACATATATTTCAGCCAATCCTTCTGAGGATTGTTGTATTATTGTTTTCCGGGGTTGAGAGCTTGCTCCCCCACCTTTCTTGAGCTGATATTGTCATATCATTCTATTATCAATTATTTTGTTGCAGTGTCTCCATTAAACTACGTTGATATAGCCTTAGGTGAATTTTGTGTAGCAATGGTCTCCAATTTCTTGTACATGTTCTGTTGAGGCTGTCATTGCCTAGCTTGAGTGATTGATTCCTTAAAGAATTGTATAAATTTGCTACTATATTATACATTTTTTGGATATTCATATCTTCATTTATGTTGGCTCATTAAAATAACACTGTTATTCCATTGTATGTTCACACATTGCTGCAGTCCCTTCATTGGGCAATTTTCCAAGACAACTAGGTGTGGGAGACCTGTTTAACCCACCTACAGGGATTTCTTTTGAGCCACCTCTTGGATTTCGGTCTTAGATACATTTCTCTAATGGATCCAGGTCTTGGTTTCAATTCCTGTAGCATCCATTCCTGGAAAATGCGTTTTCCAGTCATGCCTTGCTAGTAGATCCCATTTTGGGGATATTATAGTGGTATCAAAGCAACTTTCTTGGCTCAGCCTGTGAGTCTCAGCCAGAGAGATCAGAAGATTGAAGAGGATGGGATTTATCTCATCATATTTCAGATCCATGAAGAACCTTCCCAAGGAGGATAGGCAGATAGAAGAGGAAGGACTCTGCACTTCCTATTCTCATCGAGAAGGAGACATAGAAATGAGCAGGAAAAAGACTCCATCTTCTGGAGAGGAAAAAGGGGATAGGCTTACAAATATTCTTCCTAAATCTGTACACAATATTCATGAAGATCTCAAGAAGATAAAGAAGGAGATGCATAGAGAATCTCCACAAGATTTTGAATCTAAATCAAACTCTAGATTGTCATATGAGAAGTGTGAGCAAGCAGCCACACACTCTAACATACAGCGCAGTCACATGCCCAGGATTGCCAAAAGAGAGATATAAGAAGGAGAAGAGGTTGCTAGGAGGGGAACTCTTAGTGATTTCCTGAAAGAGTATGAGTCTCAAACTCATAAATTCCGAGATCATCTCAATTTTTCATAGTTTGCAAGATCAAGGTGAAGGGAAGAGAGAAGTGGGATAGATTTCATCTATATACCTTTGAAGGCTCACCTATATGTTCATCCAAAGCTTGGGTGGAGGAGTTAGATACCTTCTTGTAGCAACACCAAATTCTTGAAGATGAAGCCATCAGAGTTGCAGCGCTACGTTTGATAGCTAAGGCCTATGCCTGGTGGATCTTTGAATCCTTTTCTTTAAGAAATATAAACACTACATCTTATGCAAGCTTCACTAAGACATTAGTGAAAATATTTGATATAAGGATTCATGAGACACACATGGTGGAGCTAAAAAAGGGAGCTCAAATAAAACCCTTGCATGAAAACGCAAGTCCACTTCAGAAAACCATGGAGGAGGCTGAAAACTTGCACCATACCTTACTGGAAGAAAGTCTTTCATCTCACACCTTTGAGCAAGGAAGCATGGAGATCTCTTTTTCAAAGAGGGATCCAATCATTGGGAGGTTTCCCATTCAGGTTGCAGAGGTTGAGGGAAACAGCGCTGTCTCATCTAGAGAATATCTAGTTCCTCATGCAGAGGAAGGAGGAGCTCTTGCTCCAAGTAGAGGGATTCTTGCATATTTGTAGGGAAGTACCCAGGATCTCATGTGTGGATATCAAGGCACAACTCATGTGCCATTGTTGAGGAGGCGTGGAACCATTGGAAACACAAGGAAGAGGTGGGGAGAAGAACCAGCATCATGAGATGAGGAGCACACACCCCTGTCCATTTCTGGAGGTTGTTGCACCTAGGAGGGAGACTGGATTGCTCAGTGAGAGCATGGGCAGATTGGCCCATTCATATATGTAGTCATCTCTTGATGATGATGTCTCATTGCATGGAGACATTTCACCAAGGAGACCACTGGATCAGTAGAGGAAGATGGATGATTCACTAGTTGAGGCACCACTCATTGATTTCAGAGGAGTGGGGACCTTGGGAGAGCTTGGTAAAGCACTAAGAGTCTTGGGTAGAATCAAGGAGGAGAGAGGAATTCTCTCAACATCACTTTTACCCACTCACATTTCAGATTCTACGTTGTGGAAGAAGCAGCAGGGGAAGGATAGCAGCCTTCCAACTTGCATCTTTGACATGGGAGATGTCAAAGAAAAGGGTAGCCATATGATAGAGGGTCTTCATGATAGTTCACCAGCACTGTCACTATGGAGGATAGATCCATATTGGAGCTCCCAGCTGTTGGTGGAGTATTCCAAGGATCTTCATGCTTGTAGGATATTGGCTGGCCAGTTGCATGTGGAGGGATATTCAGTCAGAGATGGGGTCATCTTCTATCATGGTAGGATCTTGTTATCTAGAACTTCCAAGCTCAAGGAGAAGCTGCTACAAGCATCTCATGAGGATTTCATTTTCAGCCCCACTTGTTCCAGGAGAGCATACCACACCATCATGGAGGGGTATTTTTGGGAGGGATTTGAGGAGGAGATATATCAGCATATGAGGAGATGCATGGATCATATGGAGATGGAGGAGTTAGCACAACCACCTCTTTTCTCTTTGAGGATGAGAGGGGACTCATTTATGAGCCACTCCCTTTGTATGAGAAAAACATATGGTAAGGGTATTCATTGTTGTTCATACATGCATCCCTTAACCATACATGTGCAAGATTATGCTCCAAGGAGGAGCATTCATTTTTCTAGACCTCATGGTTTAGTTGAGGCCATAAGCATGATTGATGGTCATTCCCTTGGAGGACTTGGGGAAGAGAGATATTATGGAGGACATGCTCGTTGTACACCTTGCATCATTCACTTCCTCCATACTTATGAGGAGATTGGAGCAGCAAGCAAGTGGTTGAGAAGCCACACATTTTATCAGTCTCTGTTGCAGTTGAGAGTCAAGTTGCATTGGTTGCACTTTAGGGACCATTTTCCTTCTCATTTTTTACATATGGCAGCAAGCATGATTCTCATCCTTTCTCCCTATGGTTCTATTGTCTCTGTCTTTATGAGGAGCATGCTTGGGAGGAAGACACATTGGGTGAATGTGTCCTTTGAGGGAGAATCCTCCCACACTTTTTGCACTACATGTTCTAAGGGGAACATGGGAGATGGTATGGCCACTAGAGCAAAAAAAAAAATTTCCTATGAGGTGAGCCATATGATGGATGTGTTGCCATATGATGATGATTTCCAACTCATCATATATGGGGATGTTTGTGCCAGCATGATTTGCAACGTTGGAGGAGAGATCCTTGGAGATCTAGTCCTCATATTCCAACTTGAAGGCAACCTTATTGAAGCCCAATATCAGCCAACACTCTACACTTATCATAAGTGGAGAGATGGACAGCGTGGGGTAGGCCACCTTGTCTACCATATGCAAAATTTCAGCCCACCTACTTTGCCGGAGCCAAAGGTGGAGGACAGTTCTTAGAAGTTGCCTAGTTGGGAGGTGACTCATTTTGGATGGCTAATAGCTTGGGGATGGAGTATCCATATGGGATATATAGTCTCCATTAGATTAAGGTCCCATTTCTCTAGGGGACCTCTAGAAATCACTTTGTTATCCTCTTGAGTATTTCACCTTTACATGATGATGGCTTGATAGCTGACTTGAAAGCTGAGGAGGAGCAACGTGGAGACTTACTTAATGAGATAGCATATTTTACTTGGAGGGGATCATTATACATAGATGCTACAGGGAGAGGAGGAGAAATAACTCAGCCTATCCTTGCACTTGCTTGAGGACAAGCAATCTTTGAGAGGGGGGGACTGTAATATTCCAAAATTTGCATGCAACAAATTGGAATATTAATTTTTGCTTATATCATCTAGGAAGTGAATAAAATGGGTAAAGAGACCCATAAGTACGAATAAATCCCTCATAGTGTGAAAGGGATATATGGAGTAGCTTTATTTTTCACCTTCCAATGTGAAAAGGGGAAAATGCATGAGGACAAGGTCAAGTTTGACCAAGTCAACAGCGTTGCCTAAGAGGGTGTGGCTTGCTTAGGAAGACAGCGCAGTTTGAGAGGGAGGAATATCACTTGTGGAAGAAACCCTAATGTGTGGGGTCCAGGGCAAAGAGATATTCACTTGCATAAAAGGAGGAAGAGGCAGCAATAGTGGGACATGTTTGAGTATTTTGATTATTGGTCTAGATGACTATTTTCAGTCTCCGGCTGTTTAGCTAAGTTGCAGTGTTGTTTAGCACGAGGGATTCCTGTTTAGGATTTCCTCTCCTTCTTGAGAGGCCTCTTGAAGGATTTCAATTCATTTCTCCACATATAGGCTCAAGGCCAAAGCCACTTCCTTCAGTCACTGCGTTATTTCTGCTAAAGTATAACGTAGTGTTGCAAGGTGTTGTAGTGGAGGGTTCCAGAACACCACTCCTTGGCTCATATTTCAAAGGAGGGAGCTCCTATTCCTCTGGGAGGTTAGTGAGGGAGATTCCAAAGCTGATTGCACATTTTTGGCACCAGGCCAAGCACTTCCTATCTCCTTAGCGCATTCCAACTCCTTGACTGTGTTATTTTAGAGTGTACTTGCAGTGGGGGATTGTACCACTAGTTTGGAAGGTGAGATCTTCAGGGATTGGATCAGCCTTTCACCTGAAAGATCCATTGGATGAGATTCAGCCATTAGTTGCATCATCTTCAGCTATCTCCATCCATTTCCAGTTTTGAGTTGCAGCTGCTACCCAGCAACTCTAGCATTTCTGCAGATTTTTCATTTGTACATATATTTCAGCCAATCCTTCTAAGGATTGTTGTATTATTGTTTTCAGGGGTTGAGAGCTTGCTCCCCCACCTTTCTTAAGCTGATATTTTCATATCATTCTATTATCAATTATTATGTTGCAGTATCTCCATTAAATTACGCTGATATAGCCTTAGGTGAATTCTGTGTAGAAGGGTCTCCAATTTCTTATACATGTTCTGTTGAGGCTGTCATTGCCTAGCTTGAGTGATTGATTCCTCAAAGCATTGTATACATTTTCTTCTATATTATACATTTGTTGGCTATTCATATCTTCATGTATGCTGGCTCATTAAAATAACACTGTTATTCCATTGTATGTTCACACATTGTTGCAGTCCTTTCATTGGGAAATTTTCCAAGACAACTAGGTGTAGGAGACTTGTTTAACCCACCTAGAGGGATTTTGTTTTAGCCACCTCTTGGATTTTGGTCTTAAATACATTGATCTAAGGGATCCAAGGTTTCAATTCCTATAGCAGCCATTCCTGGAAAATGCGTTTTCCAGTCATGCCTTGCTAGCAGATCCCATTTTGGGGATATTACAAAGAGGGCCTATAGAAAGTTATGGGCAGTTGGAAAATAAAATAATAAGGCTTAGAGGGTATGGTTGAGACGGACTGAGCCCCTTATCTAAGATCTTATATCTATATGAGCTATGGATATTTTTTACTGTTATCACAGATCATTGTATATTTGTCATCTTCTTGGTAGTTTTTCCCAAAACATTACATTCTTACATTCCTATCAAACTTATTTTTTGTTTATAGCCGGCCGCAGGACCTGTTTGAGCTTGTTTCCTCATAAGAGGGAGATCAGGCTCTGCTAGAAGGTGTTTATGTGTAGTGGCTCATGCCGTGGGGTGTTTTCCTCTTTAGAGGAGCCCTGGCTAGTCGCTCTGGTGTGGCTATGAGAGACTGATTTCTCTTTCGAGCAATTCTCTGACAGAGATCTAATATTTTTATGTTTTTTGAGATTTTAGCTATGATGAAAAACGGTTGTATGGATTTTTTTTAGTGCACTTACGTGAGACACAAAAACAGATAGAATACATTTAGCATGTACTTTGTAAAATTTTTATTATTTTTAATGGAAAGTTTCGATTTTTTCTTTGAAAAAAAATCATTTTAAATAATATCATATATATAAATATAATTAATTATTTTTTAATTTAATATATGATAACATAGATTTCAAAATAAATTGTATAACATCTAACCTTTTTAGATGTCACAAATCAAACATTATATACTATATATTTTATAATACTATGTAACATATATTTTAAAGATATTAATTATAATTTAAGTCTTTGTAAAAAGAATTTCCCCTTATTTAAAAAAAAAAAAAACTACACTAATCTAAACTCAACTAAACCAAACCAAAAAAAACTAAAACTAATTTTTTTATCTGATTTTCCCTCTTTCACACAAAATTCTATCCGTTAAATCTAACTAAAATTTAAAGAAGGGATGACGAAGTGATAATTTGTTGGAATAATATGATGAGAAAACAGTAATTTTAAACTAAAACAATATATATTTTTATTTAGTTTAATGTTATAATTAAATTGGTGAATGTGTTAATGTAAATATTTTATAATTTTTTGTATTTTATAAAATATATATTTATATGAGATATTCATTATTTTAACATCAATTTAGATCTATTTTAATTTTCAATTTTTAGAAAGATCAAGTCATTTTCTTGAAGTGCAAACTTCTTTTAAAGTGAGAAGAGAAATATTTTTGTTTTTTTTTATTGAGTCAAAATGTTAAACATTATAATATCTCTACTATACTGGAGCGTCTTTGGACACAATAATTTTTTTATAAAAAATAATAATAATTACATCATAAGGTGTTCCCTTTGAGAAATACTCTCCCAGGTGCCACCTTGCACCACTATGCATCTTCGGTGTAATATTCCAAAAAATTAGCTTTTAGCTAAATGGAATATTATAGATTATTTTATCACTAGGTAGCTGAATAAGTGGGTAGGGAAGCCCATAGATCTCCTTAGCAACAATAAAAACACTTCAAGTGTGAAAGGAGACCCTCTAAGCAGCTAAATAAAGCACCTTTGAGTGTGAACAGGGGATGGAACATGTTGAATAGGTCAAATTTGACCAAATCAACAGCGTTGTTATGGAGGAGTGGGCATGTAATGAAGAATAACGCAGTTTTGGAGGGAGATTGATTGCATGGAGGTAGTGACCTAATTGAGTGGGGCCAAGGGTAAGGAAGCTCATAACTTATATAAGGAAGAGGATGGCAGCCATATGGGGTTATGTTTTGATTATTATTTTGTATATAGTCTGTTTAGACTTCTTGCATTCTTCAGCTATTTAGTTGAGCTTGCAGTGTTGTTTAGCACAGGGTGTTCCAGAGTGGGAATCCCACCTCTTCCCTTGAGGTAGCCTCTTGGAGGAGTATTGCACTACATTTCCATACTCAGGCTCAAGGCCAAGCTACAGCTTTCTTCATCAACGTAGTTTCTGCAGAATATTGTGTTGTGTTGGAGGGTGCAGCAGTGGAGGATTATTTTGAGTGACTTCAGAGCTAGTTTTGAAGTGGAGGGAGGTTTCCATCCATTGGAAGGCCTGTAAAGAATTCCCTTGGGCTTTATTGACATATTTGGAATCAGGTTAAGGAGTATCTATCCCCTACAGCACAATTTCAGTCCATATTTTAATTATTTTAGGGAGGAGTTGCAACGGTGGTTGCAGTGGTTGTTTTGGGAGGTGATTTCTTCAGTGGAGAAGTCATTCTCTCATCCGGAGGATATATTGGAGAAGAGTTGCAGGTTTCTACATCATCTTCAGCCATATATTCTCATTTCTATTGTTGCAGCATACCTTCAGCCCTAGGGCTGGAGCTTACATTGGCACATTGTGTGCATTTTCCGGAAACCCTCTTGGGTTGTCTTGGAAATCTGATCTAGTGCCCAGATCTGTATGTCTAGAATCTAATGGGGCCTATATCAGTATTTTTATATCATTTTATGATCTCCAGCTGTATTCATGCTTAATATGACTGCGTTGTAGCAGCTCTCCAGAATTTTGTATTGTAGCAGCAGCTCATATTTGGGAGTGATTTATTATGGGAGGCTTGTTCCCTCATTGCATATGATTTATGCCTCACTATTTTATATTTATTTTTTGTTCTTATACATAATGTTATGGCTCCATATTGGTCTCCATTTTTGATGTGTTGATTTACACTACTATTTCCATTTTTGTGTTCATATATTGTTGCTTCCCCATTTGGGAATATTACAGTGGTATCAGAGCATAATCTTGGCTCAGCATGTGCATTCAGCCAATATGTCACCATAAAGAGAAGCTTCTCACAAGAAGAGGAGATGTACAGAAGGGACAAAGACAAGACTCCAGTATTTGGAGGAAGGGAGGAAGAGGAGCTCTCAAGGCTTCTTTTTCGAACTATGCAGAGCATCAACGAAGATATCAAGAAGATGAAAAGGCAGATGTGTATGAAATATCCTATGGGGTTTGAATAGAGAGAAAACCCTATATTTTTACATGATGGGTGTGAGAATTCAGTGACACAATCTGATCCACAGCGCAGTTCTATGCCCATATTCACATCAAGAGAGCTGGAGGAAGAAGATGCACAAAAGGAGGAGACTTTGAGTGACTATGTTCAGGAGTATGAATCTCAATCTTGGAGATTCAAGGAGCTCTTCAACTTCCAAGGGTTTTACCAACTCAAGGAGAATAGAAGGCCCAGAAATCACAACAGAAGCAGAAGAGGTAGATTCTTTCTACCAAATTTTGATGAGTCATCCAAATTCATAGCTAAGGATTGGATAGAGCAGCTAGACTCATACTTGCAACTACATCAAGTTTCAGAAAAGGAAGCCCTTAGGATAGTAGTGATGCATCTTGAAGGTAAGGCTTATACTTGGTGGTTTTATGAATCTTCTTCATTTAATCATGCAAATATAGCTACTTATGTAGGATTCACTAAGAGATTAGTGAAGAGATTTGATGAAAAACAACTTGAAACATCCTTGATTAAGCTAGACAAACATAAACATTCAAAACCTTTTCATGAGTTGGAAAGATCCATTATACAACCTCCACTTCAGATTTCTATTGAGAGGGATAAAAAATTGTATGATACCTTTCCAAGGGTAAGATTCTCATTGCAGGAAGAGCTTTCTTCTCAAAAGGAAGACATGGAGATTCCTCCTTCAAGGGAAGACCAAGATCTAGGGTCTCTAATTGTTGATGAGGTATTCTAAAATATTAGTGAGGAGGAAGATAAGAGAGGAAGTAACAGCGATGTCACTTCAGGAGGAGAACCATCACCACATGGAGATGGGCATGAAGCTATTGCTTCAAGTGGAGGAGCTTTTGCATATTTTCAAAAATTTCCCAAGGAGCACCATGTGACAGTAGTGATAGGCAATAACACCTTGATCAAAAGAGGAGAAGAAAGGGTGGATTAGCATCAAGGGATGGGGAGCATGCACCCTTTTTTATTTCAAGGGGTTTATATACAGAAGAAGGAGATTGTTTTGTGTAGTGAAAGAAGGGAGAAATCAGTCCACTCACCTATATAGTCTACTTCAGACTTTGATGTCTCATTACATGGGGGCATTCCACCCGAGAGGCCACCAGATCAGGAGATGAGAGACATCCCACAACAGGTTGCACCACTCATTGATCCAGGAGGGGTGAGAAACTTGAGAGGATTTGGTATAGCATAGAGAGTCTTGAGTAGGATCAAGGAGGAGGGAGACATTCTCCCAGTATCATTATTACCCACTCTCATTAGCTATTCTGCACTGGGAGAAGATGTTTTTTGGATGGAGGATGGCACCATCATGGTGTAAGGAGACCACTCCATGGATTTGGAAGACTGGAGGATACTTCCACATCGGAAGGAATCTTCCCCATTTGGTAAAGGATGGTGGCCACTCATGCTTGAATTGGCCAGACTTAGGGGATTTTGGAGAGGTGAAAGCTTCCTATGGAAGAATAGCCTCCAAAATCTTCAACCTTCACTTGAGCATGAGCAGCTATATGAGGAGCAATAGGAACATGTCTGCAGCATACTGATGCTTGAATTTGGCATGGGAGATGTCAAGGAAGAGGGAAGCCACATTGCAGGGGCTGCATAGTATATATCAATAGTGATATCATTAGAGAGGTTAGATCCTTATTGGAGATCCCAGTTATTGGTGGAATACTCCAAGGACCTCCTTACATGCAGGATACTTGATGACCAATTTCCAAATGAAGGATATATAGTGAGAGATGGGGTCATATTTTATTAGAATAAGATATTCTTGGCTAGAGACTCAAAGCTCAAGGACAAACTATTACATAAAGCCTATGAGATCTTGCTTTCCAATCTCACTAGTTTCATTAAAGCATGCCATACTATTTTGGAGGGATTCATGTGGGAAGAATTCAAAGAGGAGATGCACTATCATATGAGGAAGGGCATGGATCGTTTGGAGGGTGAGGAGAAACTTAACTCTTGGGAAGAGTTATCATCACCACTTCCTTACTCACTGGGTGTGAGAGGGAGCTCATCCATGAGCTACCTCACTAGCTTGAACCAAGTGTATGGTAAAGATTGTATTTCTAAGCATCATGATATACTTACTATATACTTGCATTTTCTTACAACTCATGAGCAGGGCATTTCTCCAAGAGGGGGCACTCTTTCTATTTGGCTTCATGAGCTATTTTGGATCATGAGCAGTGATGATGTTGATCACTCCCTAGGAGATTTTGGGGAGATGATGTATTCTTCATGGTGTGCTTCATTGACACCAAACATCATACACCTTCTCCAAGTGTGTGAGGAGAATGGGGCCACAAACAAGTGGTGGGGGAGACATTTGTTATATCATATTCTATTGTAGTTAGGAGTAAAACTGTGTTGGTTGCACTTAAGGGACCATTTCCCTTCCCCATTACTAGACATGGTAGCTAGCATGACTTTGATTGTGATTCCACATGTTGATGATGTCCTTATCTTTCTTGGGAACATGATTGGAGAGAAGGCACATTGGTTGGATGTGTCCATTGGGAATGAAATTTCCCACAATTTTTATGCTTCATGCTTCAAAGGAAGTAGGGGAGATGATACGGCCACTACTGCAGATCACATGTTTCTTTATGAGGTGAGCCATATGAATTTTTGGAGCACTTGGGAGATGCCTCTCATGGACATTTGGGAGGAACTTTTCTATGAATTACCATGCTGGAAGGTGATTCATTTCATTTGGATGTTAGCATGGAGATGTGAATCTCTCATTGGGAATGAGATCCCCTATGTTTTTTATCACTCCTACCTTGAAGAGGCCATTGGATAGCAAGAAGTTTTCCATATAGACCTTCCATTTTCTCATGATGAGAGCCATTTGGTTTATCCACCAAAGGCCAACTTGCACATTTGGGAGGAACCATTGGGAGACAAAATTGTAGTAGAATATCTAAAGTAGTGGTGGAGACTATTTGATGAGGAGGCCACAAGAGGAGGGGAGAATTTTTCTCAACCCTTATAGTTGCTTGAGGACAAGCAACATTTTGGAGGGGAGGACTGTAATATTCCCAATATTTAGCTTTCATCTAAATGGAATATTATAGATTATTTTGTCACTAGGTAGGTGAATAAATGGGTAGGAGACACATAAATCTCCTTAGCAACAACAAAAAAACTTCAAGTGTGAAAGGAGACCCTCTAAGCAGCTAAATAAAGCACCTTTTAGTGTAAGCAAGTGATGGAACATGTTGAATAGGTCAAATTTGACCAAATCAACTGTGATGTTATGGAGGAGTGGACATTTAAATAGGAATAACGCAGTTTTGGAGGGGGATTGATTGCATGGAGGTAGTGACCTAATTGAGTAGGGCCAAGGGTAAGGAAGCTCATAACTTATATAAGGAAGAGGATGGCAGCCATATGGGGTTATTTTTTGGCTTATTATTTTGTATATGGTCTATTTAGACTTCTTGCACTCTTCAACTATTTAGTTGAGTTTGCAGTGCTGTTTAACACAGGGTGTTCCCGAGCGGGAATCCCCTATATTTCCTTGAGAGGCCTCTTAGATGAGTATTGTAATACATTTCTACACTCAGGCTCAAGTCCAAGCTACAAATTTCTTCATCAGCCTAATTTCTGCAGAATATTGTGGTATGTTGTAGGGTGCAGTAGTGGAGAATTATATTGGGTGTCTTCAGAGCTAGTTTTGCAGTGGAGGAAGGTTCCCATCCATTGGAAGGCCTATTAAGAAGCCCCTTGGGATTTATTGACATATTTGGCATCATTCCAAGATGTATTTATCCCATAAAACATAGTTTCAGCCCAAATCTATGTTATTTTAGGGAGGAGTTGTAGGGGTGGTTTCAGTGGTTGTTTTGGGAGGTGATTTCTTCAGTGGAGGAGCCATTCTTTAATCCAGAGGATATATTGGAGAATATTTGTAGGTTTCTACATAATATTCAGCTATATCTTCTCATTTATTTCTTTGTAGCATACCTTCAGCCCTAGGGCTGCAACTTACATTGGCACATTGTGTGCATTTTCCAGAAACCCTCTTGGGTTGTCTTGGAAAGTTGATCTAGTGTTAGCCATTAGCATAAGCAAATGATGGCTAAAATAGGCCTTTAGTATTCAAGTGATCATTTTCATAGAAAATTACTCATTCTTAAAGACTGTTTTTCCCTTCAAAAATCCACCAAGAAAACCTGTTGTTCCTAAAGAAAACTGTTTCCTAAAAAGCCCCATTTTCATCATTTCATTTTCTCCATTTTCTCCCCCATATCATTCATCTTCCTTGAAAAAAAACCCTTTTGTCTTTCTCATTTTATCCTCGTTATCCCAAGGGAACCTTCAAAATCCATTTTAAACTCATAAAAAATCCTGTTTTATGGTTTAAATTGTCCTATTTTGCCTATCGGAACCTCGAAAAAACCCTGAAAAACCTTCTTTTTTGCCTAAAAAGCACCCTTTTTTACAAGCAGGATTTAACCCTTTATCGGCTTAGCCCCCCGCTCTTTCTTCTTCATATGCCCGAGCCCCGTGACCTAATGCTAGCACTTATCGCATCGGCCCTTGCTGCTTCTCATCTCCCATTTCTTTTGCTTCCCCTCGATGCGATATCCCGAAGTAATAAGCACCTTTCTTTTGGACCCGGGTCACATACCCCTCCATATAACATATGCCTGCGACTAGGCGCTAGCCCCATCGCATTGGACATTCTCTTCGCATCAGTGTTTCCACTAAAAGCCCACATTTTCTTTATAACCTTCCCCCGCTGATGCGATTAGCTCCTTATCTCTCCCCCCTGATCACATATTCCAACATGGGATCGTGTCTCGGGCCTTACCTTAGCCCTCATCACGTCGCTCCATTAGCTTATCCCTTTCCTTTTCCTTTCCCCTCTGCAACAATGTGTCAATGCGATAAGCTCCCCCCTCTTCAGCCCCTGGTCACCTTATCCCTCCACAAGACCGTACCCCAACGCCTATGCTAAACCCCCCATCGCATCGAAATTTCCATGAAAAACCTGCTTTTTCATTATATTTTGTCCGCTCTGATAATGACACCTTGATAAGATCTAAGCCGTAGATCTATATGATCTGACGGTGGTTATTAGCCCTCGCCCCTTACCTTTGGGTTTATCCATCCGCCCTCCGCACTGATCTCCGTTGTCGATCTACATGATCCAACGACTCTCGTTCACCCCTTCTACACTGCTCCTCTGCCTCCGATAGCCTCTGTATGTAGTATTTCCCTCTCTTGCAGGATTTTATAATAAATTTGTGGTTTTTGCAGGTTTTTATGATGGGTTTTGAGGCCAACAGCCTTCTCATGGTTCAATAAGGAGCGCAGCCGAAGATTATCATCTCCGAAGTCAAAAGTGTTGTTGAATAAATCTTCCAGGGTGTACATTCAATCTTTTAATCCATGTTTCATCAACATGGGTTATTCAAATAGAACCCTCAGAACACCAAGGTACCAATTCACAGCAGAGAAGAGTTCACGCATTAAAGATTAAGGGATTAATGCATAAGATTGAAAAGTAAGGCATAATCAGTATTTAAAGCCACAGGTCATTACTAATCAATAAAGGAAGCCTCAAAATGCCACATCAGCGAGGAAATTAAAGCCAAAACTGCCACCCATAGGCTTATTTCCTCAAAAGAGTGCATGTTAATTGTGCAGTCAGGGATATTTTTAAAAGACAGCTCAACATTAACTGCCAACCTACCAAAAACCCTCAAAGTCAACAAAAGTGACCAAAGGTGTAGAAATTTAATGAAAAATTGATTAAAACAGAGATGAGCATTTGAAGTTTTTTCCCGTAAGGGTTCACCTCCCCATTCTTCTATAAATACTTCTGTGGAATATAGTATAGAGGTTGGTCTCTGGATATATGTTGTATGTAAATAGCTTGTGAAGCTGCTGTAGCTCTATTTTGTAATTGAAGACACATAAGCTGAGATGAGAAGTTTGAAGCTGTAAAGACCCACTGGGCTTGAAGATTGTAACTGGTTTGAACATCAAATACAAATATATGATTTATGGGATCCTGGTATATGTCAATGGTGATGTGTTTCTCACTGTAAATTTTTATTTTCTTAGTATTTCCATTCTGTCTAGTTTTCTCTAATAAATAACAGCAAACATAGATTATGATTTACTTCTGAAGTACCCTAAATCTCACTGATAAATATTTATCTTTTATTTTTTCTTCTAAATGTGTTTTGAAGGTAATTCAATAGAGTATAACCAATGAAGTGTTGGTAAGCCCATGTTTCCTAAGTACAACTTGAGATATTGTCCTTGAATGCTCTTGAAAAGTCTGCTAATTAAAGATTGAGCTAGAGAAGTCTATGGTTAGCCCTGTCCTCTAGTTTCTTCTCCAACAGTTGCTTTGAAAATTTCCCTTAAGAGTATGTTGAAAGCAGGCTAGTTTAAAAGTACTTACCTGATCTTAGACTACTTTTATGTTTATCATGAATGTTTTCCTTTGAGAATTTGCTGAAAGCATGTTAAGTTAAAAGTCTTTCCTTGATCTTAAGATGTTCTCTGTTTTTAAATTCTTTCTCTTGAACGTATATCAAAGTAGGTTAGTTTAAGAGTACTTACCTGATCTTAGGTTACTTTTGTGCTTTTCCCTTAAGTGCATGTCAAAAGCAGGCTAGTTTAAAAGTACTTGCCTGGTCTTAGACTGTTCTTTGTTTCTTCATGTTTTTTACTTCTTTCACTTCATTTATTACTATTTCATTCCATAAAATCAACTTAAAGAGATCCTTTAACATGGATGACTTTCCCCATGGACCACTCTTGAAACTTGTTGTTCAATTAAATCCTATTATGACTCCATAGTCGAATGGATTGATGATGTTCCTTGCTTTTCTTATCAACTGAAACATTCCTTCATTTACTTACACCTTCACCCTTCATACAGACTTCCTTCATCTTCATGTTATCCTGCCCAACCAAACAAAAACAAAAAACCTTGTTCTTCATAGCTCGCCTAAAATCATATTTAAAAACCTTAAATATCATATCTTTAAACACATATATAGAGAGATCCCTCTCTGAATCTAGGATGGCTAGGTCCTCAGATTCCAAAGTGGTTTTGATGTAGGCTCTGTAGTGTTTGTATTTGCCAATCTTGCAAACTACGGAGACCTAACATACTGGCGACTCTGATAGGGAGTTTCAGAGTGAAATTACATCTTATACATCTTTAAGACCTCATAAGACCCAAAAAATTATATATTGGTATCTAAATCAATCAAAGGTGGTGGACCATAAAACATTTACCTCCAAAGAAGCTAAAAATTTCCACCTGGCGACTCCACAACTCTGAGAAGACCAAATGACTCCACTGGTAGAAGAATCTGAACTGATTGAATAGACATAGTGACATCTTTCCTAATTTACAAAGATGATTCCAAGGATACAATGAAGATATGCCCCAATGAGTAGAGAGAATATCCCTGGGTTCCCACATAAAATGCTTCAAATAGATTGGGATAAAAACCTACCTGTTTTTCAAGGTGAAAAGTTTGATGACCCTTTGTTACATCTCATCAAATTTCATATACATGTATGGGGGTTAAAGGTAGAATGGCATGAATAATACCTTATGAAAATTTTCATGTTGACATTAGAAGGAAAAGCAAGGGATTGGTATGAATGGTTAAGGACTGGTAGTTTGTTTTCTCTAAGAGACCTCCACATAACATTTTATGATCATTATAAGGAAAAATCCCTGTACCTATCATTGGATGCAAGTTGTTTTAATCAACCTGAGGGCCTCATAGAATACTTTGCAGACATTCATGAATATTTGAGAAATTGGCAGCCTGAAGATCTCATAGCAGCCATTCATGAATATTTGAGAAATTGGCAGCCTGAAGATCTCATAGCAGCCATTCATGAATTTTATACCCAAGACAACTATCATACAAACTTAAATGAATCAATTAAGGAAGAAATCAATCAAGAAACAGAAGAAATTCCTCAATATATCCCTCCAATCATGAACAATGATTCATCATCCCTATTAGCTGAGGCTCAAGAAGACATTCAGCCTCAAATTCAACCTTCACAAGAGATAGAGAACTACTGTACTTCTGCTCAAAGGAAAAAAAAACATCTCATCCTTTGAAAAAAGAAGAAAAATATCAAATATTAAACCAATAGCTAGCCTCTAAATTTTTTTGCAAAACAAACACTCTTGCCTATTCGCCTAATGAAATCTGTTGTAAAAGTCTAGAAAGCTCCCTTGTAGATCAAAATAAAGAAAGACCAGCTGACAATCTAGTATGTTTGATTGGTAACATTACTTACATTGATGATTTTCCTAATTTTTATATGTTTGATGATGATGTTCTCCAAACAGCAGTTGATCTTGCAGGACTGTCATTAGTAGATTTGTGGAAGGAAGATCAACTCCACCGACTCCAAGAAAGTAATGAGCCACAACAGACTATTTATGATACTGATGAGGAAAATTTCAAAAATGTAGAAGAGTGTGAAGAACCTCTGAATATTTACTCTGATTCATTTGAGCTCATTTTAGCCTTCTTGTTTTCCTCCCAGGTGCCCGATTAATACAAAAATTCTTTCAAAAAATCGTTCTTGTCTTGTCTATTGGTATATGGAGCAAACCCTTATTTTTTCTGCTTAATGTCTTTCCATGCATAGATCTGGTTTTTGCAGCTTCTTTATGTCCAACTAACCGTAGATCTAAAGATATTGGCAGCCACTTTTGTTGTTAGGGCTATTAGTTATGCGTAGCTAAAGTGGTCCTTTTTCGTACACTTCGACAAAGGATTCATACTAACACCTATGTTGATTTTTTGAAGACATTTGAAGAGGGTATAAAGATTTTTAAGAGCAGTGTATTACCAAAAGCAAGAAATTTTTTTAACACTGCTGGCAAGAAACAAGTGAGATGGGTGTGGTCCTTTTTTTCTGTCCAACATGCTCCAAGAGATGAGCAAAGACCAGTCTTGGAACCATCTAATTGACTGGATGTACTAGAAAAGAGATTTTGTTAGCTAAATTTGTAAATATTTCCTAGTTAGATTAGGGTATATAGGAAAGTAATAAAGCTCACCCTGTGAGCATTCAGTTAGTCTTTTTTTTTTGTTGTTTAATTTTGAAAAAAAGAAGAAATACAAAAACAATAGAAAAATAGAAAAAGAGGGTAGAAATAAAATAATAAAGGTACAACCCCATACCCAAAAGATGGGAGAAATCTAAAAGTGTGCAAGCTTAAATGCCACTACTTAAGAAAACAGTGCTATTTTAGTCATACATCATAATCATGACTAAAATATATTTCAATTTTCTGCTATAGGTTAGTGAAAATATTTTCCAAACTGTTCAATCTTGGCTTATCAGTAAAATACATTAGGATAGAAAAACAATGGTTTAGACAAGCTGAAAACCTGAACCTGGAAGACTAATGAAGAATTGGTTCTAATCTGCTCAAAATCTGAGCCAGAAAGAGAGAAACACAAAAAGGTCAAAATCAGAGTTGCAAGAAGAATGAATGATGCTTTTTTGATTTTAAGATCTTAAGCCTTCACAATTTTGTTTTAAATTTTCTGCAAATAAAGTCTATGTTCAGCTTGTTTTTATGCCATAGTCCCACAGCAAATCAGACTGCCTAATCCTGATTAAACTATGTTTTAAATTTTTGTTTTAGAAAGTAGAGAATAAAATATGCCAGACAGTCTAATCCTGGCAGATAGTAGCTTAAGTAAAGAGTTTATGAGTTCAACAGTCTAATATGAACTCATGGAAGAAATAAGGGTAGATTTAGATTACCTTTTCCTTCTTTAAAAAATAATAAAATGTTGATGTTCAAGGTCTGCAAGTCCAAATGCACCTACTGAAGAAAAAATGTTAGGAAGTAGGTTGTGTAGGTAGAATGATTGGGAGAAATTTGTTTGTTGATATAAAATACTGATCATATTTTTCAAAGCAACATGATCAGTGGAGAAATATTTTCAATGGATAAAGGCACAGGTTTGCATCCTAGAGATCAAAATTTGAAGTTCTTGACACCTCCAAGGAGCTGCCATCCCCAAGTGGAACCACTATTAGCCATCAATAAATTTTGTCATAAGCAAATGATGGCTAAAACAGGCCTTGAGTCTTCAAGTGATCATTTTCATAGAAAATTAGTCATTCTTAAAGACTGCTATTCCCTAACAGTGCTATTCCCTAATGTTGTTCCCTTCAAAAATCCACCAAGAAAACCTGTTGTTCCCAAAGAAAACTGTTTCCTAAAAAGCCCCATTTTTATCATTTCATTTTCTACATTTCCCCCCCCCATATCATTCATCCTCCTTGAAAAAAACCCCTTTTGTCTTTCTCATTTTATCCTCATTATCCCAAGGGAACCTTCAAAATCCCTTTTAAACTCATAAAAAATCTTGTTTTATGGTTTAAATTGTCCTATTTTTCCTATTGGAACCTCGAAAAACCCCTAAAAAACCTTTTTTTTGCTTAAAAAGCACCCTTTTTTACAAGCAGGCTTTAAACCCATTTCGGCTTAGCCCCCAACTCTTTCTCCTTCATATGCCCGAGCCCTGTGACCTAATGCTAGCGCTTATCACATCGTGATGCATTACATTGCATCGACCCTTGCTACTTCTCATCTCCCATTTCTTTTGCTTCCCCCCGATGCGATATCCCGACGTGATAAGCACCTTTCTCTTGGACCTGGGTCACATACCACTCCATATAACCTATGCCTGTGACCAGGCGCTAGCCCCATCGCATCGGGCTTCTCTTCGCATCGGCATTTCCAATAAAAGCCCACATTTATTTATAACCTTACCACGCCGATGCGATTAGCTCCTTATCTCTCCGCCCTTGGTCACATATTGCAACATGGGATCGTGGCCCGATCCTTACCTTAGCCCTCATCGTGTCACTCCATCGTCTTATCCCTTTCCTTTTCTTTTTCCCCTCCGCAGCAATGTGCCGATGCGATAAGCTCCCCCCTCTTTAGCCCCTGGTCACCTTATCCCTCCACAAGACCGTACCCCAACACCTATGCTAAACCCCCCATCGCATCAGAATTTCCATGAAAAACCTGCTTTTTCATTATATTTTTTCCACTTCGATAATGATATCCCGATAAGATCTAATCTGTAGATCTATATGATCTGACGGTGGTTATTAGCCCCCACCCCTTACCTTTGGGTTTGTCCATCCACCCTCCGCACCGATCTCCGCTGTCAATCTACATGATCTAACGACTCTTGTTCACCCCTTCTACACTGCTCCTCTACCTCCGATAGCCTCTGTATGCAGTATTTCCCTCCCTTGCAAGATTTTATATTAAATTTTTGGTTTTTGCAGGTTTTTATGATGGGTTTTGAGACCAACAGCCTTCTCATGGTTCAATAAGGAGCGCAGCCGAAGATTATCACCTCTGAAGTCAAAATTGTTGTTGAATAAAGCTTCCAGGGTGTACATTCAAGCTTTTAATCCATGTTTCATCAACATGGGTTATTTAAATAGAACCCTCAGCACACTAAGGTACCAATTCACAGCAGAGAAGAGTTCACACATTAAAGATTAAGGGATTAATGCATAGTATTGAAAAGTAAGGCATAATCAGTATTTAAAGCCACAGGTCATGACTAATCAATAAGGGAAGCCTCATAATGCCACATCAGCGAGCCAATTAAAGCCAAAACTGCCACCCACCGACTTATTTCCTCAAAAGAGTGCATATTAATTGCACAGTCAGGGATATTTTTAAAAGACAACTCAACATTAACTGCCAACCTACAAAAAGCCCTCAAAGTCAACAAAAGTGACTAAAGGTGATGAAACTTAATGAAAAATTGATTAAAACAAAGATGAGCCTTTGAAGTTTTCTCCCTTAAGCCTCCCAAAGGTCAATAAGCCATTACTTTGTATTTATTGAACAGATGAACCCTTCTTACACTCCACCTCCTCATTCTTCTATAAATAATTCTGTAGAAGATAGTACAGATATTGGTCTCTGTATATATATTGTATGTAAATAGCTTGTGAAGCTTCTATAGCTCTATTTTGTAATTGAAGACACATAAGCTGATATGAGAAGTTTGAAGTTGTAAAGACCCACTGGACTTGAAGATTGTAACTTGTTTGAACATCAAATACAAATATCTGATTTATGGGATCCTAGTCTATGTCAATGTTGATGTGTTTCTCACTGTAAATTGTTATTTTCTTATTGTTTCCATTCTGTCCACTTTTCTCTGATAAAGGACAACAAACATAGATTAGGATTTACTTCTGAAGTACCCTAAATTTCACTGATAAATCTTTTTCCTTTATGTTTTCTTCTAAATGTATTTTAAAGGTAATTCAATAGAGTATAACTAGTGAAGTGTTGGTAAGCCCATGTTTCCTGAGTACAACTTGAGATATTGTCTTTGAATGTTCTTGAAAAGTCTACTAATTAAAGATTGAGCTAGAGAAGTCTATGGTTAGCCCTGTCCTCTAGCTTCTTCTCCAATAGTTGCTTTGAAAATTTCCCTTAAGAGTATGTTGAAAAAATGCTATTTTAAAAGTACTTACATGATATTAGACTACTTTTTATGTTTATCATGAATGTTTTCCTTTGAGAATATGCTGAAAGCAGGTTAAGTTAAAAGTCTTTACTTTATTTTAAGATGTTCTCTGTTTTTAAATGTTTTCTCTTGAAAGTATATCAAAGTAGGTTAGTTTAAAGATACTTACTTGATCTTAGGTTACTTTTTTGTTTTTCCCTTAAGTGCATGTCAAAAGTAGGCTAGTTTAAAAGTACTTACCTGATATTATATTGTTATTTGTTTCTTCATGTGTTTTACTTCTTTCACTTCATTTCTTACTGTTTCATTCCATAAAATCAACTTAAAGAGATCCTTTGACATGGATGACTTGCCCCATGGACCACTCTTGAAGCTTGTTGTTCAATTAAATCCTATTATGACCCCATAGCCCAAGGGGTTGATGTTGTTCCTTGTATTATCAACTGAAACATTCCTTCATTTACTTACACCTTCACCCTTCATACAGAATCCTTCATCTTCATGTTATCCTGCCCAACCAAACAAAAACAAGAAAACTTGTTCTTCATAACTAGCCTAAAATCATATTTAAAAGCCTTGAAGATCATATCTTTAAACACATATATAGAGAGACCCCTCTCTAAATCTAGGATGGCTAGGTCCTCAGATTCCAAAGTGGTTTTGATGTAGGCTCTGCAGCGTTTGTATTTGCCAATCTTGCAAACTACAGAGACCTAACATCTAGTACCCAGATCAGTATGTATAGAATATATTAGGGCCTATATCAGTCTTTTTATATCATTGTATCATCTCCAACTGTAGTTATGCTTAGTGTTAGGGTCCTATAAGTATAGGATTCATAATTTGGAATTGACTTTTCATATTCTTGTAAATATGTACATACCTTTCTTTCTGCAAGTTGTTTTCCCATATTTTGAAAAAATAAAATCAAAAAATCAAAAATCAAAAAGAGGGTAAAAGTCATAAAAGAAAGATCAAAGGACTTAGAAAAAATATAGACCCCAAAAGAAAAAGAAATAAAACATGAAAGTGTGCAAGTCCAAATTCCACTACTTTTTACTTTTTGCTGATGATTATGGCAAAGTGTCAATAAATTCCATAATCCATGATGAGTTGAACTATTTAAACTTGACTTGTCATGTTTTCAATTTCCATGTTTTAGATAGTGAATAAAGATTAGTCAGATAGTTTAATCCTTTCTAATCAGTAGATTAGTAGAGAATAAAGAGGATCTCATCAGTTTAATCCGAGCCCTCGGATGATATAAGGTAGATTTAGATAGTTTTTATTCTTTTCAAAAGAATAAAATGTTTCAAGGTAGCAAGCTCAAGTGCACCTGCCAAAAGGAAGAAAAGCTGTTAGAATAAAAGTTGGGTAGGTAGAAAGAAGTGGGAAGAAGCTTGTAAATACTCATCACCGAGAAAAAATTACTAATTTCCCATCCCCTATAGTAATTCTGCATTCTAGACTTTCAGTCAAACGGGCTCAGAGCATTTATTTGACTTCTGTTGGGACCTGACCCAAGGCTGAATGAATGATTAGTTGAACATGTTGAATTCCTATATTAATCCCCAATTATCATTATTTACCCTTCATTCACCCATTAGAACTCAAAATTTTAAGTAAGAACTCCTTTCTTTCTTATTGATACAAAATATCCCATTTGATTAACTTCCTCCATTTCATAAAGCATACAAACCCTAAAAAAACATCTTATCTTAAGTAAAAGTGGTGAAATCATCAAATGATAAACTTTGCTTTAAGGTTTTCACTTTACTTAGTCATATAAGTGTATTTCTTGAGTATTTCACTTTCCTTATCATATTAATTTCTTACTTATTTTATTAATGCCCTAAAAGAGACCTTATGCTATTAATATAACTCCTTTTATTTAAATATCCAAAAAAAACCCATTAGTATAAGATTGTATGCCAAAGTAATTATTCACATGTTGAAATAAAATCCTAAAATATACCCCCTTTGGCATAAAACTAACTATATATAAATACCCCGCCCCCTATGGTTATAGACCTTTCCAAAAGTCTAAAACTATATAATAATAAAAAAAATGCAAAAACTGGCTTCTTATGCATATCTTATGTATTTCTAAGCACATAAACATTACCCCGCTCATCCCATTTTATCCTAAGTTTTTAGAAAGTTTCAACCAATGCCTTTGTAAATACATTTGCTATCCTTCCCCGCACAAACTTAACCCAAGGTTAAAGTGTGAAATTACATAACTTCAACCTTTTCCCTTTTCCCGTTATGTAAAGCCACCTGTTTTATATAAATTTAACCTAAGGTTTTAACCCTACTTTTCATATTAAAACATTGCCTCCGCATCCAAAGAAAATTTATACCCCCGACCCTCATATATAAGGTCCACTTATATAAACATAACCTCTTTATTTTCATATAAGAACTTTGGTTAAAATGCACATCATACAAAGGTTTTTATTAAGTTTCCAAGCCATCAGCGCATAGTTCAAACCCTTGTCCCACGACCATTTCGAGCGCAACTCCTAAAACTAATCGCGACCGTTCGCTTCCTTTCCAATAATCCAACGATGCAAGATCGATATCGCGCCAATAAACCAATCGATCGCCCAAAGCTGAAATGGACGTGAAATGGGTAGTTTTCCCATTTCCGCCTCCCGTGACGTGGCATGATTTCATTTGATCGCACTCGTTGCAGCATAAAATGCTTACCACCAAGATCCAATGCGAAAATTTCTTCCGGTGATGCATTTCGAAAATCAAAACCGCTCTCGCTTTGATTTGACCAGCGTTCACTACGTTTTTTAAAATATTTATATCAAAGGTTTAAACATTTGTCATGATATTTATTTACGTTATTTATGCTTCCCGACTATTAAAAAAAACTCTGCCTGACTATATTGAAGCTGCTCGACTGTGTTTTAAACCTAAATTTCACATTCAAAGCCCATTTTAAGCGTATATTTCCTATTTGAAGACCAACAAAGACTTTTTTGACTCCAACTATTTGAACTAGAGCTCAAATTCAATCTTAAAAAGTTGCAGAAACCCTTCCGACAGTTGAATACCTACCATCTGAGGTATTTCTCGACATACAGAACCTGCAAATTCAAATTTTAAACCATCCATAAGTAAAAAAAAGTCTAAATTAGGATAATTGTCTATAGAAATTGCCCAAAAATGCCCAAAAGCAGGCCAAACCCTGGACAAAATTTTCTAGGAAACCTTATTTCCTCTGTAAACCTTTTGTAAGCTAATTACATCGGTTTGTGACTTCTGAAGATCAATTCTAAAACAGAAAAGGGTTTAAAGTCTACAGATATCTTAAAAACTCCTTTTTACAGTCCAAACCATTCAGGAAACCCTCATTTCCTGTCTTATCCCAGTTTATATCTGACAAGCCTAATTGAGTAAAAAGTACAAAAGAAACCATTCTTAGCCTAAATTGCTCAATTTCATCTCTATTGAAGTAAAAAACTCCTGCAAATAGTCTAATCTTGCAGTAGTTACCCAAAATACCTAAAATACAGAGTTAAACCTCCAAATACAGATATCATTCCATAGGTCTTTCAAAAGCCTTCAATCACCTCCTTGTAGACCTCTGTTTCATTAACAAATTGTTTGATTTTTGCAGATTATTATCAGAATAAGAAATTGGGCCAACAGTTTCAATACTAGTTGAAAAAATTGTTTGCTCCAAATTCTCATATTTTAATTCAAAAGCTTCATTCAACAAACAATTTGTATACAAAGAAATAATAAAATCAAGTCAGACAGAGATCAGAATGATGAAATTTTCACAGTAAATGGTAAAATCAAAGTAAGAATTCAGAGTGATAGTAAAAACATAACAGTGAAAAAAAGGCAGCTAAATTGTATCAGGTAAAAGTCAGAGTGAAAGTTAAAACAAAGTTACAGAGCATTCAAGGTAAAAAGTAAAAGTAAAAACATAGGAAGTAATGGTAAAAAGAGATGAAAATACTTTCACCAACAATGGAGTTTATCCAAAGTGAAAGTAAAACAAGCTATGTAGGTCAAATAAAGGCTATTCAAGGCCCGCTTAGTAGATTTCCCTCATCCTAAAAGGAAAAGAGAGAGACTTATGTAAAAGAAAAAGGAAGGTCATCAAGGGGAAGTTAAAAGAACAAAAAGGTGAAAAGATTAAAACATAACAATAAGGAACATTTTTGCAGAAATTTCATGTTTAAGTCAATGTTTTTTCAGAAACTATTGTGACCAATCCAAGATGAATTTTGAAAAAATGAAGGATTTTTATGTTCTTAAGGTGTCCAAATACAAAAACCTCTCTCACTTTTCTAACAACCATTATGGGTTTGGAAATATTAAACAATATTGGAAAGAAATTTTTGCAAAAAATTCTTGTTAAGTCATTATTTTGTAGAGGATATTGTGGCCAATAAGAAATACATATTACAAAATGGAAGGAGGTTTTTGTTCCTAAGATACTCGTCTAAAAAAACCTATCTCACGTTTTGCACAGGTATTACATAGTGAAAGATACATGCACATATTTATAGCCTATTTTTCAGACTCTGTAAAACTTTGTTTTACACATCTTTGTGCAGAGCCTATTGTGAACAGCTGGAGCAGAATTTTAGGAACTTGAGAGAGGTTTATCTCAAAAAAATATATATCTACAATAACCTCTTTCAAGTTTTACATATCTAGTTCTGATTGAGAAATAAAAAGGTATCATTTTACTCCAAGTTTGCATAATTGCTGGAGCATAATGCACAAAGAAAGGAAACAATTAGTGACTTGGATGCCTCATCATCAACTAAGAGTTGAGATCAAATTCAAATTCTCCTCTTTGTCATCACCTACACATAAAAAATAGTGCCAAATATATGCATTAGTTTTGAGTGTCCTTTACTTAAGTTCTATTTATGTAAAATAGTTGAAGATATTTGGCAACCAATCTTGATATTTTTTCAAGATATTCTAGTTTAAAATTTGTATAAATAATTAACTCTTTGAAGTATTTGGGGTGGAATAAAATTTCTAAGATTACTATAGAATTTTTTCTGATACATTGGAGGCTTACATGTGTTGATTTCAAAGTAGCAGACTGGACAAAGCTAATTGGGCATCATAATTCAGGATTCTTGCAATAAGTTGAAGAGTGAAGTACATCTCTTCTTGTCATTGTTTCTTTTCTGAGTTTCATGAAATTCATTATGTGTTTGAAATGTGTTAATGAGTAACTAGGAATATTACTTCAGTATTAGCTTATTGCTCCCTGTTTTAACTAAGTTACTATTTAAATGTTTTCTGCTAATTTTCGGTGTTAGGAATCCTTCATTGCTCCTACTCCTGTTTGACTTCTGCCTCCTTCCTCTATTTTCCGAATAAAAGGATCCTTCATTTCCCTTTGTCCCGATCATACGATTTCAAACCTTTCCCTGAATATATTTGTTCCCTTTTGGCCTTGATTTCTAGTGTTGCTAGCTAGATTTAGACTCCATAGCCCAATGAACAAGTAGATCTCTCTCTAGTTTACCTCTAAGTGTTTTTTTCCCACCAAACCTTTTAAAAACAAAACCAATTGTTCTATCATAACTAGTCTAAAAACATAAATAAATAAAAAAAGATAAATCTTAAAGAGAGAGCCCTCTCTAAATTCTAGGAAGGCTAGATCCTAGGATTTGAAGTAGGTTTGTGGTTACCTCAGACTATTTCTCTTGAACCTGGAGAAATTACTGAGTGATAACATAATGGTGAATCCATTGGGGAAGACTAAAATTTTCTTCAGAAATATTTTACAGGTTTAGATCTGATCTATGATGGTGGACAACGATCAGACACACAAAGGTTAAAATCATCCACCTGGCGACTCCAAATAAATTTCACAATCAAGACTCCACTGGAGGAATGAACCTCAAAGAAAAATATGGAAAGATCAGGATTTCAACTTGGATCTTAATCCAATACATTATGTTCTTTCTCATTAAGAAATTTTTTCAATGTATATTGTATTTTATAGAAGATCTTAGATTATTTTTTAATTATTTTCCTCTAAAGATTGTAAGTAATAATTCTCCTAATATCTTTGAGCAGCTTTCTTCAGAATCTCATGATGATCATTTTCCAATTAATAAGACTCAAATAATCAAGACTGATATTACAATCCATGTACATATTCTTGTACCATATAAAGTTCCAGATAGATATAAGCCCCTTATTTTACCTCCTATACTCCATGATTTTCCTAAAAACTACTACAAACATCTTCCTAGATTTGATAGAGATAATGGTTTCACTGCCCAAAAACATATTCAAGGTTTTGAGAATTATTTGGATTTTTTTGAGATTGATAAAGATGATGTTAAAATCAGATTTTTTGCTCTTTATTTGCAAAATAGAATAAAGAGTTGGTTCAAAAATCTACCTAATGCTAGCAGCTCAAATTTCCAGCAGTTTATCGAACTTTTCCTTGATAGATGGAAAATCAAAGTTAATACTTTTGTGATCATGGAAGAATATAATCAGTTAAAAAGACATCCAAATGAAACAATACAAAAATTTTCTGACAGATTTAATCAAGTTTATTATTCAATGCCAGAAAATATTAGGCCTCCTCATGATTCAACGCTCTTGCATTATCCAAGTGCCTTTGATCCAGAAATAGAATTTCGGTTAAGAGAAAGAGATTCAGAAACACTTGTATAGATGCAGAACATTGAAGTTGATGTAGAATTTAATCTGCAAATCAGACAGGAAAAGTTGAAAGCAGAAGAAGAGGAGAAGAAAAACATTACAGAGGTAAAACTCAGCCTTTTGGTAAGAAAACTAGATGAAAGAATACAGAATATCACTATGAAAGATGGATTTTTTTTTCAAAATCACCTTGATACATTTAGTGAAGAAATAGAAGAGGTTGATAGCCATGAAAAAATTCCTGCTAATTCCAATTATCATAGATCAGAAAATGGATTTACAGATCAATATGTGGAAGAGGAATCTACTGATTCAATATGTATGTTTGATGACATTCCTTATTTTGATGATTTTCCTAAGTATGATCATTATGATGATAATTATGTTCTCCAAACTCAAGCTAACTTTATAGAGCAATCAGAAGCTAGTTTGTGGGATGAAGAAACTCAGTTTCAGCAAATTGAAGACAGTGATTAGCCAATACATATCAGCCATGAGAGTGAGGAAGAAAGAGTAGAAAATGTGGAAATAAGTAAAGATTATTTACCTCTTTGTTTTCCTTCATTTCAGTTCATTAGGGACAAATTTCATGCCATAAATAATCAACAATCTTTAGGAATTGTGATTGACAACAAAGAAGATAATGAAACTATTGATCAAGATTTTTCAGTTTCACAATTGCAGTTATCAGTTCCCATTGAAATAAATGATCAAATAACACAAGAAAGTTCCATACCACTATGTTTTGAATCATTTCAACATTTAAAGGAAATATGGTATAACATATTTAAAGAAAAGGATGAGAAACTTGTTGAAGTTTATGAAGTCCCATGGAATCCTATATGCCATAGGTTGCAACAATTTTCCCAAGTTTTTCATAATCCAATAGCTGATATGTTGGAAATTGAATGCATTCAAAGCATTCCTCTATTAACTAACTATGAATTTCAGAATCAAGATGATAAAGGTTTCAACATTCAAACATTACAATCAGTAGGAATATCATCACAAATATTATTTGAAAGTTTGGAGGAGATAAAGATGAAAATAACATTTCATATTCATCGCATGGAGGCCATCCAAAACATATGTACAATTGTTTAGATCAGTTAAACATCAGTGTATATATTTTGGAAGATCCTTTTGTATAGTTTCTAGAGTCAACAAAGGAAATCAAGTATTTCC
This sequence comes from Pinus albicaulis, assembly GCA_034641835.2. NCBI lineage: Eukaryota > Viridiplantae > Streptophyta > Pinopsida > Pinales > Pinaceae > Pinus > Pinus albicaulis. The sequence goes on from CM076581.1 coordinate 336,731,641, forward strand.
TTATCCTTTCATTTGTTGACAAGTTTCTAATAGGTTGCAGAAGTATAGTTTTTATAATCAACATGCAAATGCAAAAAAATCTATCAAAGTACAGAATTATTGAATGGTTGCATTGGCTATTTCATTTTACCTAACCAGCAGTTGGACAATTGATTAGATTAAGTACGTAGGATTTCAGCTTATTTCAGTTTTCAGTTTTTAGCTACTTTGAAATAATTCATTAATGTTTGAAGCCAATGAAAAGGCCCTAAAAAATTAATGATTTAGTAGTTTGGTTTGAAGGTTGTAGCTCCTTTTAGTCTCAGATCAGATTTTAGTTTGCAGAAAAAGGTGTAAATTTAGTTCAAGAGTTTCAATCACAGAGATTTTATAATAAATCAAATGCATATTTGGGATTGGCTCAAAGGATCAGGCTACTATTTGATGGTGCTATTGAAATCTCACAAGGAGATGCCATCCCCATGTGAAGCCGATGTTAGGGTCCTATAAGTATAGGATTCATAATTTGGAATTGACTTTTGATAGTCTCGTAAATATGTACATACCTTGCTTTCTGCAAGTTTTTTTCCCATATTTTGAAAAAATAAAATAAAAAAATAAAAAATCAAAAAGAGGGTAAAAGTCCTAAAAGAAAGATCAAAGGAATTAGAAAAAATATAGACCCTAAAAGAAAAAGAAATAAAACATGAAAGTGTGCAAGTCCAAATTCCACTACATTTTACTTTTTGCTGATGCTTATGGCAGAGTGTTAATAAATTCCATAATCCATGATGAGTTGAACTGTTTAAACTTGACTTGTCATGTTTTCAATTTCCATGTTTTAGATAGTGAATAAATATTTGTTAGACAGTTTAATCCTGACTAATCAGTATATAGGTAGAGAATAAAGAGGAGCTCATCAGTTTAATCTAAGCCCTCAGATGATATAAGGTAGATTTAGATAGTTTTTATGCTTTTCAAAAGAATAAAATGTTTCAAGGTAGCAAGCTCAAGTGCACCTTCCAAAAGGAAGAAAAAATGTTAGAATAAAAGTTGGGTAGGTAGAAAGAAGTGGGAAGAAGCTTGTAAATACTCATCATCGGGTAAAAATTACTAATTTCCCATCCCCTATAGTAATTCTGTATTCTAGACTTTCAGTCAAAGGTGCTCAGAGCATTTATCTGACTTCTGTTGGGACTGGACCCAAGGCTCAATGACTGATTAGTTGAACATGTTGAATTCCTATATTAATCCCCAGTTATCATTATTTTCCCTTCATTCACCCATTAGAACTCAAAATTTTAAGTAAGAACTCCTTTCTTATTTAATGATACAAAATATCCCATTTTATAAACTTCCTCCATTTCATAAAGCATACAAACCCTCAAAAAACATCTTATCCTAAGTAAAAGTGGTGAAATCATCAAATGATAAACTTTGCTTTAAGGTTTTCACTTTACTTAGTCATATAAGTGTATTTATTGAGTATTTCATTTTCCTTATCATATTAATTTCTTACTTATTTTATTAATTCCCTAAAAGAGACCTTATCCTATTAATATAGCTCCTTTTATTTAAATATCCTAATAAAACCCATTAATATAAGATTTTATGCCAAAGTAATTATTCACATGTTGAAATAAAATCCTAAAATATGCCCCCTTTGGCATAAAACTAACTATATATAAATAGCCCGCCCCCTATGGTTATAGACCTTTCCAAAAGTCTAAAAATATATAATAAAACAAAAAATGCAAAAATTGGCTTCTGATGCATATCTTATGTATTTCTAAGCACATAAACATTACCCCGCTCATCCCATTTTATCCTAAGTTTTTTATAAAGGTTCAACCAGTGCCTTTGTAAATACATTTTCTATCCTTCCCCGCACAAACTTAACCCAAGGTTAAAGTGTGAAATTACATAACTTAAACCTTTTCCCTTTTCCCATTATGTAAAGCCACCTGCTTTATATAAAGTTAACCTAAGGTTTTAACCGCACTTTGCATATTAAAACCTTGCCTCCGCATCCAAAGTTGAGTTATACCCCCGACCCGCATATACAAGCTCCACTTATATAAACATAACCTCTTTATTTTCATATAAGAACTTTGGTTAAAATGCACATCATACAAAGGTTTTTATTAAGTTTCCAAGCGATCAGCGCATAGTTCAAATCCTGGTCCCACCATCATTTCGACTGCAACTGCTAAAAATAATCGCGACCGTTCGCTTCCTTTCCAATGATCCAACGACGCTGGATTGATATCGCGACCATAAGCCAATCGATTGCCTAAAGCTCAAACAGACGCGAAATGGGCAGTTTTCCCATTTCCGCCTCCTGTTACGTAGCGCGAATTCATTTGATTGTGCTCGTTTCAGCATAAAATGCTTACCACCAAGATCCAACGTGAAAACTGCTTCTGGTGATGCATTTTGAAAATCAAAACCGCTCCCGCTTTGATTTGACCAGCATTCATTACGTTTTTTAAAAGATTTATATCAAAGGTTTAAACCTTTGTTATGATATTTATTTACGTTATTTATGCTTCCCAACTGTTAAAAAGAACTTTTCCTAACTATATTGAAGCTGCCCGACTGTGTTTTAAACCTAAATTTCAAATTAAGAGCCCATTTTAATAGCATATTTCTTGTTTGAAGACTAGCAAAGACTTTTTCGACTCCAACTATTTGAACCAGAGCTCAAATTCAACCTTAAAAAGTTGCAGAAACCCTTTCGACAGTTGAATACCTACCATCTGAGGTATTTCTCAACATACAAAACCTGCACATTTAAAGTTTAAACCATCCATAAGTAAAACAAAGTCTAAATTAGAAGAATTGTCTGTACAAATTGCCCAAAAATGCCCAAAAGTAGGCCACACCCTGGCCAAATTTTTCCAGGAAACCTTATTTCCACTGTAAACCTTTTTTAAGCTAATTACATCAGTTTGTGACTTCTAAAGATTAATTCTAAAACAGAAAAGGGTTTAAAGTCTACAGATATCTTAAAAACTCCTTTTTACAGTCCAAACCATTCAGGAAACCCTCATTTCCTGTCTTATCCCAGTTTATATCTAACAAACCTAATTGAGAAAAAAGTCCAAAAGAAGCCATCCTTAGCCTAAATTGCTCAATTTCATCTCTGTTGAACTAAAAAACTCCTGGAAATAGTCTAATCTTGCAACAATTACCCAAAATGCCTAAAAAACAGAGTTAAATCTCCAAAGACAGATCTCATTTCACAGGTCTTTCAAAAGCCTTCAATCACCTCCTTGTAGACCTCTATTTCATTAAAAAATTGTTTGATTTTTTCAGGTTATTATCAGAGTAAGAAATTAGGCCAACAGTTTCAATACTACTTGACAAAATTGTTTGCTCCAAATTCTCAGATTTTAATTCAAAAGCTTCATTCAACAAACATTTTGTATAAAAAGAAAGAATAAAATCAAGTTAGAGAAAGATCAGAATGATGAAATTTTCACAGTAAATGGTAAAATCAAAGTAAGAATTCAGAGTGATAGTAAAAACATAACAGTGAAAAAAAGACTACTAAGGTGTATCAGGTAAAAGTCAGAGTGAAAGTTAAAACAAAGTTACAGAGTAGTCAAGGTAAAAATTAAAAGAAAAAACAAAGGAAGTAATGGTAAAAATAGATTAAAATACTTTCACCAACAATGGAGTTATCCAAAGTGAAAGTAAAACAGTTAAAAGAACAAAAAGGTGAAAAGATGAAAACATAACAAGAAGGAACATTTTTGCAGAAATTTCATGTTTAAGTCATTGTTTTTCAGAAACTATTGTGACCAATCCAAGATGAATTTTGAAAAACTGATGGACGTTTATGTTATTAAGGCATCCAACTACAAAAACCTCTCTCACTTTTCTAACAGCCATTATGGGTTGGGAAATATTAAACAATATTGGAAAGAACTTTTTGTAGAAAATTCCTCTTAAGTCATCATTTTGTAGAGAATATTGTGGCCAATAAGAAATACATATTACAAAACTGAAGGAGGTTTTTGTTCCTAAGAAACTAATATAGAAAAAATTATCTCACTGTTTTCATAGGTATTACATAATGAAAGATACATGCACATATTTACAGTCTATTTTTCAAACTCTGTAAAACTATGTTTTACACATCTTTTTGTAGAGCCTATTGTGAACAGATGGAGCAGAATTTTACGAAACTGAGAGAGGTTTATCTCAAAAAATGATTTATCTACAATAAACTCTTTCACATTTGACATATCTAGTTCATATTTATAAATAAAAAGGTATCATTGGACCCCAAGTTTGCAGAATTGTTGGAGAAGAATGCACAAAGAAAGAAAGCAGTTAGTGACTTGGATGCCTCATCATCAACTATAAGTTGAGATCAAATTTGAATTCTCTCTTTGTCATCACCTATACATAAAAAATAGTGCCAAATAGATGCATTATTTTTGAGTGTCCTTTACTTAAGTTCTATTTATGTAAAACAGTTGAAGATATTTGTAAACTAATCTTGATATTTTTTCAAGATATTCTAGTTTAGAATTTGTATAAATACTTCACTCTTTGAAGTATTTGGGGTGGAATAAAATTGCTAAGATTAATATAGAATTTTTCTGATACATTGGAGGCTTACATGTGTTTATTTCGAAGTATCAGATTGGACAAAGCTAATTGGGCATCATAATTCAGGATTCTTGCGATAAGTTGAAGAGTGAAGTACATCTCTTCTTGTCATTGTTTCTTTTCTGAGTTTCATGCAATTCATTATGTGTTTGATCTATCTTAATGAGTAGCTAGGAATATTACTTCAAGATTATATTATTGCTCCTAGTTTTAACTAATTTACCATTTAAATTTTTTATGTTGATTTCCGGTGTTAGGAATCCTTCATTGCTCCTACTCCCATTTGACTTATGCCTCCTTCCTCTATTTTCCGGATCAAAGGATCCTTTATTTCTCTTTTTCCCAATCATACCATTTCATCAAAAACCTTTCCCCAAGTCTTTGAGGGTTATCTACCTTGCCCTGAATATATTTGTACCCTTTTGGCCTTGATTTCTAGTGCTGCTAGCTAGGTTTAGACTCCATAGCCCAATGGACAAGTAGATCTCTCTCTATTTTACCTCTAAGTGATTTTTTCCCACCAAAACTTTTAAAAACAAAACCAATTGTTCTATCATAACGAGTCTAAAAACATAAATCAAAAAACAAAGATAAATCTTAAAGAGAGAGCCCTCTTTGAATTCTAGGAAGGCTAGATCCTAGGATTTGATGTAGGTTTGTGGTTACCTCAGACTATTTCTCTTGAACCTAGAGAAATTACTGATTGATAACACTTAGTATGATTGAGTTGTAGCAGCCTCTTCATAATTTTGTATAGCAATAACATCTCACTTTTGAGATGATTTATATATTGGAGGCTTGTGTGATCACATTCTATGATTTGTGCCTCATGGTTTTGTACTTATTTGTTGCATATATGATTAATAATATGGCTCCATATTGGTCTCATGGTTTCATGTGTTAAATATTTACTGCTGCTTTAATTTTATGCACTATTCTCCTGCTTTTCCCATTTGGAAATATTACAAGTGCACTTTCCCTCCAACCTCTAGTTAATGATGATCACACCACTTGTGCTAAGCGTTGAATTCATTAAGACAATGTATAACGTAATGATTTGCATTTCCTTGGTCATAATGTAATTATTTGTGTTCTCTTTCTAAGAAAACCTAGTGGATTTAATCACAAAAGAGATCTTAGCAGAGGGCGAGTCCCTTAAACGTTTGTAAGAACATAGATTTGATGCTCTCCTATCATTATTTTAAGTTAAAATGCACAGTGCACTTCGAGAAATTCAATTTCACGAAGGTATTTTTAAGAAATAAACTATGAAACATGTTTGTGTCGCTGTACTGTGCATCCTTCACTTTTCACTCCTCGAGGTAACCTTTTCTCTATCAACGTCCGCTTTTATGTTATATTGAGGCAACAGTTGTTGTTGCATTTAACTAACCCAAAAATATAGACAATTTGTCTTCAAAACCTTCTGTAGGCCGGTGATTAGTTATATTTCATCCCCGACATTTATACTCTTTGTTTATATGCACACTATACATAATTTGTTTGAAGATCATCCCCTACTCAAGAGTGGTCCCTACTTGACCATGCGTTGTGGAAACATGCTGAGTGAGAGGAGGTGGAAACTCCCCTCTCTTAGTTGTTGATCACATCATCATTTGCGGAGTTGGGGGCAAATTGATTCTCATGTATGGAGCAAGGGTGTGGATTTTGTTGTTCAACTTGCCACACTCGACACCCAAACCCAATGTGTATATTGTTCCCAAACATATTTAGTGCCCCTTTTGTTTGAAATATGATTTTCGCATCTAGCAAGCAATTTTCCTTCTCCAAGAAGCTCCTTAGGAATGAGGCCATATAGATGAAAAGATGTGGCTTAACAATGATCTGAAGTTTCCCCAATTAGCACACCTTTTGTTCCTCTCTTATGGGTGTTAGACATATTCCAACTTTTATATTTCATCTAAGAATACTCTTGCCCTTGTCATCCACCTTGCGAAGGCCTCAGACATATCCTTTGTTCTCATCCCTACATAGAATGAAGATGAATATGTCATGCTCCGCAATCAATAATTTACAATTTTAACTTCAATTTATTTCCTTCAGTGTGGTGGTGATATTGTCGGGTATAGCCTTCATGGGCTCGACTTGGGGGACATATTATAACATCAATTAGTACATGGTTACTATTAGATAATGATGTCCCCAAATTTGAAAATAATTAACATGGGACCCTAAGCTTGGTGGAAAAACCCAAATAGAAGGCCCACATGATCCATGGTGGAAGTGCTTTTAATGAAAATATGTCATGTACTTAACACACATAAAAAACTTCCTCTCAAGTACATGCATGATCACGACTATTGTACAAGGTACCTCCACACATGGTGTGATTACAGCAAAAGTATCTTGTCATGATGCTGAGAAGGTTTGAGAGGGGCTGGAAATTGGTCAAGCATGTATGAGGCCGCTATCATGAGAATCTAGGGGAAACCTATCTCTAAATCCAACGGAGGGACTCTCAATGTTCTTTGAAGTAGAATACCCACAAGCCCTAGTTTATTGATGAGACATCAAGGCAAGAGGGTGCAGTGACATGGTTAGTAGGAATAGGTTACGGGGGTGTCACCGACTAAAGGCCGAGTCGAAACCCTAATGGATAAGAGAGCAAGGCGATGTTAAGTCCCTCTATTAATAGTGTAGTCCCTTATTATGTTATTTTAGGCCCCCTTATTGTTATTGTTGTACCCCTGTAACCCCCATATTGTTATTATTATGCCCTTACATGATTATTGCTAGGTTGGCTAGGATTACATTGTGGCCCCACTAGAATTATATTGTGGTTCCATGGACTCCTATATATAGAAGGAGGTTTTGGTCATTTGTATCATCCAAGAATTGTTCATTCATGTAATTTATTGGAGGTTGCCCCCTAGAAGTGTCTTATTTATAAGGCGTTGATATCTCTTTTCGTCTATTTTTGGAGCTGGTTTCACAACATTTGGTATCAGAGCTTTGGATTCTAGGGTTTCGCTGCACCAAACAGGTCATCATGGAATTTTTGCCATAACATTTTTTCTACGAAGGCCCAGAAGCTAAAATTTTTAGAGTGCAAAGCCGAAATCCTAAGGAACAACGTCACAAAATTTCAGAGCTTGGTTCGCAATATTTTTTTGAGATATGATCTATGGAAGTTAGGTCTTTTTGTAGGCTCCTGAGTTTAACCTAAATAGGTCATCGCAGAATTTGCGCTATAAATATTTTTCTACGAAGTTTCAAAAGCTGAAATTTTTACAGTGTGAAGCTAAAATCCCGAGGAACATTTTTGCAAAATTTCAGATCTTGGTTCGCAATAGTTTCTGAGATATGGTTTGTGGAAGTTAAGTCTTTTGGAAGCTCCTGAATTTCATCTCAAAGAGGTGATCATGGGAAAATATTCATAACTCTCTCTCTCTCCGAGCATCGGATTGGAATTCTGTAAAAAGTTGCTATAAGTACATAGATTTTAGTTTCCTTTCAATAAATTTCAGAGCCAAATAAGGAAACAGTGACATGTGGCAAGTCGTACAAGTTCACTCTACTGAACCAATCCATAACTAGGTCATCGTAGGAGAATGGGCACAACTTTGTCTTAAAGAATCCAAATTAGGTCATACCTATGGCATTCTAAAGAGAATTCAAAGGGATACCTCAATGCCAAATTTCAGATATTGAATCACTGAAGTCACAAAGTTAATTCAGTTTCAATATCGAGCTACACAAAATCAAGAAAAAGGTGTGTATTTGGTTTTTTAAATTGCATAACATTTGTTTGAAAAAACAGTTTGAAGTGATTTTAGAATTTTTATCAGTATTGGGTTCTATAATGCCTCCAAAAAATAATTCCATACCCATTAGCCGTCAAAATGGTATACTATGACGCATGAAGAGGAAGAATTGCAGTATGAGATATCAAAATTACGGTAACAAGTGCAACAAATTTCTATCTTATGAAGAGCAACTGAAGATGACATAGATGGTTTAAAAGAAAAAATAAAGGCTAACTTGGATGGTTTTAAGGATCAAATAATAGCTAATATGGATAAATTAGTGGAAGATCACATCGAGCATCAACAACAAGTTCTCCAAATCTCAAATTATAACCTAACTTTGGTGCAGAATCTAATGAAACAACAGGAGGATCAACATCACATCGAAATAATTTCTGAAGCAGTCACAAAACAAGAAATCGACAAGTACGATCAATTTCAAAGTATCTCAGCAAGTGGTAGAACTTTCCTGTAGAAGATTCCACATGGGAGGATGAGAATTTTATACAGAAGCATCAAGAAATAATCAAGCGTTGAGGACAACACTTGTTTGAAGGAGAGGGGCATGTTAAGTCCATCTATTAATAGTATAGTCCCTTATTATGTTAGTGTAGCCCCCCTTATTGTTATTGGTGTACCCCTGTAACACCCATATTGTTATTATTGCACCCTTACATTTTTATTGTTAGGTTGGCTAGGATTACATTGTGGCCCCACTAGGATTATATTATGGCCCCATGGACTCCTATATATATAAGGAGGTTTTGGTCATTTGTATCATCCAAGAATTTTTCATTCATGTAACGTATTGGAGGTTTACCCCTCAAAGTGAATTATTTATAAGGCGTTGATATCTCTTTTATTCTATTTTTGGAGCTGGTTTCACAAAAAAGGGGGACCCAAAATTTTGGGTGGTGTTGTAGCAGCTACAATGATTGGCGAACCGCTGCTAGAATCTAGCATATTTGTAAACATCCCCACAATAATTTGAGTCTAGATAGTGATGCAAGGGAATATTGAACAAGTACTGTGGGTACCTCTTGTATTACTTTGACCTTTACATATATGCCTAATCCTTGTGCCTCAGTTGGGTCTTGTTAATTGGAAAATGCCCAAGCAAAAGTTCACGCATGCTAGTAGTTTGATGATGATGTAGAGAGCAAGGCAATGAGCTTATTATCTTCAGAATTTTAAAATAAGTCTATGCTGTTGCTCTGCTGCCAGTAGGCCTAGACACCTTGATGGAGTCACCTCAAGAAATCACAAATGTTGCTCTGCTTCCAGTGAGCTTGGTTAGTGCCCCGGAGGAGTCGTTGTGTTACCTCTCTGCACAAGAAGCCTTTCTCAATCCTTTACCCTTATTTGTTTCATTTTCTTCTAGCACTTATTTGTATGTGCTCGTGGCACTTATTTTGCATGGGTGGATGAGGGATCCCAACTTATTTTACGAGAAAGAGAGGTTATTTCTTGTTTGATAGAAATTGAAAGATATTTTGATTTGGGTTTGCCCCCATCCCAAGACTTCACATCCCATCTCCCACCCATACATGAAACATGCAATAAAAATCATTAATATATTCAAGACTATGCTAGGCACAAGGCTCAGGTTGTGAATATAGGCCATTCAAACTCATTAGGGTTCCCCAAAAGAAACCTGCTCGTATCTCCCCGGCTAATGAATTAGACTTGTAGGAATAATGCCGAGAACGTGACTTTTATGGCTTGTTCTGAGAGAAGTTTCCTCTTGGGGCAACCACCACAACCTCATACAAACAATAGGGTTAGAGTTTTAGAAATCATGACAAGGAAAGCAAGGAAGACCTTTAGGGGTTCGATGCATGCAAAGAGGTAAAAGAAATCCATTTGGCTTCAAACATGTGCAGGGAGGATTAAGAAGGCTAGTTAGGGCATCGAGGGTTTGAAGGCTCTTGGCTTGATGAAGGCTCATGTTGAGGCACATAATATGAAAAAATTTCCAAGCTATATCAATAGTCGGTGCATATGATGCGAGGAGGTGAGTATACAACATGATGAAACAAACAAAGCTTATGACATAATGTAATTCCATGTGAGAGAAATCAACCAATTGCATGTGGAAAAACCAAGACAAAGTGCATGTAGTGATTATCTGAATATTTTACAGTAACGAGAGAAATGAAAGAGTGTGAGTGAAAACTAATTGAATAGAATTCATAAAGTTACTGATCATAAGAAAAGACAACGAACATAGTTTTAAACCATAAATAAAACCCTAGCAAGTAAACCCTAATTAACAAATTCAACCAACAAAATTTTATTAAAAGATCCTAGCTAGCCTAAACCTAAAATCCTGATTTAAACAAAGATGCGATCGAGTTGTGTGAAATCAGATTTCTAGTGCAGCCACCACATTAGCTCCCACCCTGCAAGAACAACATTGTTCCCAATCAGAACCAGCATACAAAATTGTGCACCGATAATAAGACTTACCTAAAAAGCACATACAACAACAATAAGATCATGGCTACTTACCAGATAATGTGCTAGAATGGATTGTTCAAGATGAATTGCTATTTCATCCTGATACAGAGAAAAATGTACTTGAAACCTAAAATCATCTATAAATGACACACATCCATTCATGCAGAACCCTAGATTCGACAGAAGTGGGGTAAGACATTGCCTATTTGCAGATATATTTTTCAGATAGGATCCATCAAGCTAGCCGAGATTCTCATCATGATTTTGAGGATGATCGATTTGATGGAATGGGAAAAATACGCGTCCACCAGGTGAAGTTGAGATGCTTGAGAATCCAAGTGCAGAAACACTAATTTTGGAAACCCTAGTTTGAAGTTCTTCTTGGGTTTAATCAGGAATGTGAGGACCTGACGTAACCATCAATGGGGGCTGAAGTGCCTCACCAAACTTCAATGTTTTTGTGATATCAACTGGAAAATGGATGTGATCATTAATTGTGGTGAATGGAAAATTGTTAATGAGCATATTATTAATTCGGTCAAATGTTTGAGAACTAACAGACTGACAGTCCAACATATCAGATTCTTTAGATTTCGTAGGATGAGATGAATTGACTAGAATATTTTCAGGAAATAGAGAGGCTTGTAAAAAATCACATGCTTGTACCTGACTGCAACCGGTATTGGCTAGGCAAAAACCAAAAATATTAGAGACAATGGCCAATGTTTTCCTTCCAGTGAATAAATTAGGGTATAGGGGTTGTTGCATATCAACTATTAGGGGACAGAAATACATGCTCAGAGAAAAATCACTCGAATCGAAGGCTTTCCCAGATGAGCTGACATTCGGCATGGTTACGCTGAGAGGAGTTTGGTGTGCGGGAACCAAATTTCAGAAACCCTAATTCGAGAAACCCTAGTTTGACTTGTTTAAGGGGTCCCATCAGGATCGTGAGAACCTAAGATAACCATAAACAGAGGGTGAATTACCTCATATTCCTGATGGATCCCTGAATCATTAAAAAGCGAATCATCAAATTTCAGTGGCATCATAGGGTCAACAGACAGATACGAATGACAGTCACCATAGGTATGAGTGAATACGTTTTCAACTAAATCATGATCATTAGAGACAACAATTTGATCAGGTTAGGGAACTGGTATATTAGGCTCTTCTAGGGTTAAAAATGGGAATGAATCAGTAAGAGAAACATCTTGATATTTCCAGGGCATAAGGTCACCTTCTTGGACGTTTATAGATTGCGGATGAAAAATATAAGAAATAAGAGATTCATCAATTTTGTGATGCGATTGTGAAACACCACCTGCGTGTTCATGACTGTCATAAATGCTAGTACAAGACAACTCTGAATGATTTGAAGAAATTAATTGTGTGGTAGATTCAAGGAATGAATCAGGGAATAATGGATGAAATGATTCAGATGTGGGGGTATAAATCGTGCAAGGACTTTCAACTCGCACATTAGTGTCATCCGTAGAAGCCAATGAATCTGCGTGCCCATCATGGTCCAATGATTTTGTAGGGAAATAAAATTTATCTGGGACAAGGCCCAATTCATTGTTGGTAGGTGAATGAGATTTAGAATTGGATCCAGGCACATATTCACTAGACTCGAGATTGGTTTCATTAGTAAGGAGAGATGTTAAGCCAATTTGGTTTTCAAGTTTTGATTTGATAGGGTGTATGAAAGATTCAGACTTTGATGCAACATGTTTTATCTTCCTGTATGTGTCTATCATCACTTAAAAAAATTTCGACCAAAACTCCATTGCACGAAAATTTAGGAGGAGAAAGAGGAATTTCATAAATAGCAATTTCCTTCTTGGAGGCATGAATTTGTCCTAGACTCGAGGAGATGGAAAAGGAAATATTAGGGAAAGAATATGGAAAACTAGTAACTTTAGGATTATCGTGATAGACATGAGGATCAAGATTTGTTACAGATTGAAGGTGTTTCAGAGAAATGAAAACTAGCTGTCGAAATTGTTCAATTAAATATGCCCAATTGACATCTCTTTTAGCGAACTCAAAACAAGGATGAAAAAATCTAATAAAAAAATCCTCTAGAGATTATTGAGGTTTCATTCTAATCTCATTTATCCTTATTAATATATTTTGAAATTCGTATCTGTGAAAAGCTTGCTTAAATTCACCGGTGAGTTGCTCGAATGAATGGAATGAATCTGCTGGAAAAATGCGACACCATTTCTTAATGCGAACTTCGATAGTGAGGGAGAAGAGCACACAAGAAAACTCCTCATCATCAATTTTGTAATGCTCACAAAACTCAAGGAAATCGAAAAGGTGCTCGGTTATGGAAATTTCATTCTCACCATTGAACTTTAATTAATACAAGTGGTATAGAGGTTCATCGGGTATTGAGCATCAAGAACCAGATAAATCTGATAAACATCTTGGGAGAATGATTTGGGGACAAGCCATTTATAGATATGAGAGTAACTGCAGGCTCCAAGGGCTCAGCTTATTATATGGCCCTCCTAGTGCCAAAATGTTGATGGGAAAAATTGTACCGCCGACAACAAGGGAGTCTCCTCAGTGAAAGGTCCCAATTAGACCTCACACTTTTTGGTATAGGAGCCCCATCTGGCATGTGGGCCCGGCTGCCGCCATAAGTGTTTCCACTCTTGGTTGTCGGATGAGAATATGATGAAGCAGAGGCAAGGGTGAAATTACCAATCAATGAAGCAAAATCAGCCAAAGAATAACGAACCACAAACAAAGATATAAACAAGTCTAAGAAGCAAATAACAGGGGGTACACTGTGAGCGGGATTTGTGAGCCAAAACCCAGTCAGACGTACATGAAAGAAAACTTGGTAGAAGTTAATTGCAAAGTAGTTCACAATAGATCACTAACATGACAAGAAACAAATAAAAAATGATTTGAAAGCAAACGTGCATGCAACCACTATGAATTAGTTCATAACCAATTGCATGTATGAAAGAATACGTACAAACATAGTGAAATATTAGACAACTAGTACTATCACCACAAGCAACCATGTGAATCAGTTCCGGAAAAAGATAATATATTATTAATGTTGCTGAAACTTCAAATACATATTTTACAACTCGTCAAAACCCAATAGTGGAACATGGGCTATTCATCTCAATGCATGATACTAAAACCCTAGCCTCACTACAACTCCTTCCATTTGATACCAAGAGTTGAGTGCCTTTAGCTCTCAAGAACCAATCTGCTATCTCGTCCTGGCTTCCACTCAAGTGCTAAAATTCTGCTTTTCTCATTTCATAAAGCCGCACATATAGGCTGAAGTGACTCTTGAGTTGCCCTTGAATCTTGACCTCCTCGACTGTTGGGCTGTCTTGCAACTTGGGCCATTTGCGACCTACGACCTAGAGTCATCTACAACCTATGACCTGGGTCATTTGCGACTTGTGACCTAGGGTCATCTGCGAGCTGAGGCTAGTCGTGACCTAGGAGGTTGCGACCTAGGGCTATTTCTTCTATCCTTCTATTTTAGGGATCTTAGACCTTGCAGAACACGATGTCTTTCCCTGGTACTACTAGTCTTGTGTGAATGGAATGGTGATAGATGTGCCATTGAGCCTATAGTGAGGTTCTTCGAGCTTTGTAAGGACCCACCTTTCTTGCCGGAGAAAACCGCAACTTTTGTTGTGCAATTCGAAGAATTTTTCCTGCAAACAAATAACCTGGGTCACACGTCTTCATAATAAAATATCGATGTTGGAAACACATTTAATCAGCTGAAAGAGTGATTTAAAAAACAATAAATTTAGACTCCTGTGTGGTCAAGTGTTGTGCCACTATGTTGTCGGAGAGAATGGATCGTGTACAATATACATGTGCTTCCTTAATCACTGTGTTGTATTTGGTATTTCTATGGATTGAGTGCTTAATTCAGAGGTGTAGTTTAACTCATATTGGGAACTACCATCGAGTAGAATTTCCACCTCTTATATAATGGTGTTGCTGAAACCCGCAGCCTTTGTGAAGAATCTCCAAGTTTCCTTGATACAATTATCATCCATGGACCTCTTGTTGAAGGTAGCTCCATTGTCTTGAAAAAATAATAAAATGGCGGTGATGTCTTTCCATGTACCTGGGGACTATAGTGACCACAATTTTCCTCATGTCCCCTTTGCCCAGTTTCTTGGATAGCCATATTACTCCTCGGGGAGTGTATTTGCTTTCCCTATAGCCTCTTAGTATCCCCTTCATTAATTTCATGAATGAATTGTACACCTTGAGAGCATTTTGTAGGTTCCCATTTTATGAAATCAGGTACAACTCCTGTCAACTGCGTTGATATTGGATGTGAACCCTCTTGGACCTCTTTCAATGCCCAAAATTGGTTTTCTATTCCATGGCTCTAATGTAGACATGATGTTACTACCACATGGCGCTAGTCAACAACTCTGATGGTGAATAGGTTGGACAGTCATGTTACCGTGGAGGTCGCTTACTCTGGCCAGAGTGCGATTATGCAATTCAGCAACTTAAGGGGAAATGCAACCTCCCATAGGTTGCATGGTCGTAGTGCCATGTAGGTCGCATCGTTCGATTGGTTCCTGAGCTCTGCGAACCAGCAAATAGTCGTGTTTTCCATAGGTAACACTGGGCACATCTATAGTCAATTTGAGACTCAGCGACTAGTCGCAATAGGCCAGAGGTCACACTCATTCAATTCTTGTCTAGTTGAGACCTCTGCGATTTTCTCAAGAAGCTTGCTGCGGAGCACGAAAATGAGAGCAATGCAACTACAGCCACCGTCCCTCACGCTTTTTGGTCAACCCGCACAATGGAGAAGGCATAGGGTCACGTGAAAGCTGAGTCTCACTGGTCCTCGCCATAGAAAATCATGGTCATGCGACTGTGCAGGCTATTAAGCCGCAATCGAGATGTCTGAGTTGCATTGGGTTGCTCCCAAATTTTGCTGAGCTTTTTCTTGTAGTGCGCTTGCCCTCCAACCTCCAGTTCATGCTGATCACACCATTTTTGCTAAGCATTGAATTCATGACAACTTCGTATAACGTAATGCTTTGCATTGCCTTGCTCATAACGTAATTCTCTATGTTCTCTTTCTAAGAAAACCCAGTGGATTTAATCAGAAAAGCGATCTTAGTAGAGGAAAAGTCCCTCAACCATCTAAAAGAACATATATTTGGTGCTCTCCGATCATTATTTTAAGTTAAAACGTACAGTGCACTTCAAGCAATTTAGTTTCACAGAGGTAGTTTTAAGAAATCAATTCTGTAACATGTTTGTGTCACTGCACTGTGCGTCCTTCACTTAACCACACATTTCACTCATCGAGGTAACCCAACCTTCTCTCTATCGTCATCTGCTTTTATGTTCTATTGAGGCACAACCATCGTTGCATTTACCTAACCCAAAAATATAGACACTTTGGCTTCAAAACCTTTTGAAGGCCGACAGTTAGTTCTATTTCATCCTCGACATTTATATTCTTTGTTTATACACACACTATACGTAATTCATTTGAAGATCATCCCCTGATCAAGTGTGACCCCTACTTGACCATGCATTGTGGAAACATGGTGAGTGAGAGGAGGTGGAAACTCCCCCCTCTCAGTTGTTGATCATATCATCATTTGCGGAGTTGGGGGAAACTTGATTCTCGTGTATGGAGTGAGGGTGTGGATGTTTTTGTTCAACTTGGTGCACTTGACACCCAAACCTAATGTGTATATTGTTCCCAAACATATTTTAACGCCCCTTTGGTTGGAAATATGGTTTCCACATCTAGCAATCAATTTTACTTCTCCAAGTATCTCCTTAGGAATGAGGCCATATAGATGAAAATAAGTGGCTTAACCATGATCCAAAGTTTCCCCAATTAGCACACCTTCGCTTATGGGTGTCACACATCTTCCGCCTTTTATATTTCATCTCGAAATACTCTTTCCCTTGTCATCCACCTTAACAAGGTCTTAGACATATCCTTTGTTCTCATCCCTACATGGAACATAGATGAATGTGCCATGCTCTGTAATCGATATTTTATAATTTTAACTTCAATTTCTTTCCTTCAGTGCGATGGTGATATTGTCGGGTATATCCTTCATGGGCCCAAATTGCGTAACATATTATAACATCAATTAGTACATGGTTACTATTAGAGAATGATGTCCCCAAATTTGAAAATAATTAACATGGGACCCTAAGCTTGGCAGAAAAACCCAAATAGAAGGCCCATTTGATCCATGGTGGAAGTGGTTTTAATGAAAATATGTCATGTACTTAACACACAGAAAAATTTCCACTCAAGTACATGCATGATCACGGCTGTTGTACAGGATACGTACACACATGGCATGATTGTAGTAAAAGTATAATGTCATGATGGTGAGAAGGTTTGTGAGGGGTTGGAAATAGGTCAAGCACATCTGAGGCCACTATCATGACAATCTAGGGGAAACCTATCTTTGAATCCAATAGAGGGTCTCTCAATGTTATTTCAAGTAGCAGACCCCCAAGCCCTAGTGTATTGATGAGACATCAAGGAAAGAGGGTGTGATGAAAGGGGTTGGCAGGAATAGGTTACAGGGGTGTCACCGACTAAAGGTTAGGTAGAAATCCTAACGGTTGAGCGAGAAGAGGGGGGACCCAGAATTTTGAATATACCCTAAATTTTGGGTGGTGTTGTAGCAGCTACAACAATATCTTAACTATCTAACATAGCATAAAAAAAACATAATAATATTCAAATGGTTTAACAACATAAAAAAATTTAGTTACATGAAATCAAGGCAGCAACCTATTTTTTGAGAGGTATGACGTAAAAAATCTAATTGTATCATATACCTCAATATGAGATATAACTTTGTTGGGTGATGTACAAATTTGATCCTCAGCTTAACCTCTCAAATATTTCATATGTCTTAAAAAAATTTCATATGAAATAAATATGAAACTGACAAGAAATTTTCATTCTTAAAATACAACAAACTGCCATTTGTTGAAAGAAGAATCTTTTGATTGAAAGTCTTTGAAAGTATTGTCTTTGAATACAAAGTATACAATTTTCTCTCCAAAATTTAACCCTTTTCATAAGTTCTCAATAATATTTTATACAAAATAGAAATAACAACTTTATTGCTAAAAAAAATATTTTCTAGGATCTAACTACTTAAAATAGAAAGTATCTTCGATGATCCAATCATAAGCTATCATCTATCCTCTTTTAACTAAATTCTATCACAAAAGTACATAAAATTATGGAAACGAATCGAAATACTAATCCCATTTAGGCCCAACTAGATAATTATATGATAACATATTCCTATAGACAACATCTTATTCAATATATTTCTCATAGGTTGGTGTAGTGGGAAATAACATCCAAACTTGACAATGATTCTAAAAATCATTTATAATTTTATCCACTCACACCCATCCATTTAATTTTCCAATCATTTATGAAAAATTACTTGAATCTTTTGTGGCCTCAAGTTAGATATTTTTATAAACGTCTAGAGGCAATAATTTTCCTTACCCATTCCAACAGGATGGCATTCCCATTACTTTCAAAATATGAAAATTTGCATTAAAAGAGTCAATCTCTTTTTGGACCAATATAAATTTATCTTGTACATGTTGCAAAAACTTCCTTTTTGGAATTACTTTATTCCCCTCAATCAAATAATTTATGTCTTGCACACTTTCTCTTTTGATTAGTTCTCTACTCCTAGAATTCATATATTTATATTTGACAAGTTTAGGAGCAACTTGTAGTTTGTATCCCATCTTTGTTTGAATATTTTTCATATACCGCTTTGTACTCTACAAAAAAGGAATTTCTTCTTCAATAAAAAGAATTTATTCTCATAATTTAGAAACGTTATTAACTATTTCGTCCCAAAGTAACTGTGTAGCTTTAATTAGAGAATGTGTACCAATTAATCGATTTTTGGACCAATCTATTTCTCTTTGCATTCTAGTCCCGATTTCTTTCTCTTTACTAATAACTACATTTTTATCTACCCAATCATCTTTAAGCTCCCATATCTTATATTTCTTTATTGCAAGCATCTTTTTGAGGTTTTCGATTTCTTGATCTTTAATGCTTAGACTTGACATAGTCTTTGCCAAATTTTCTGAAGGATATACCTTTGTAGTTGTTGCTTTTGATGTGATTATTGCATTGACATGCTCACTCTTCTCCTTTATTAGAATTTAAAATTGTTGCTTTTGTTTTTCAATATTTTTATTTTGCTTTAAAATCAAGAATAGTAATTGCTCGTTTTCTTTCTTAACTATTTCTTACTCTGATGTTTTGACATGCTCCAAAGCTGGGATTTTGAGTTTTCAACTAAGCAACTGCATGTATGTATCTCTTAATTTTATCAGGGCTGGTATTGAATATGAATAATTTTGATTTTTCCTCAATTTGATTATGATCTACTTCAAGTTCTCTAATTTCATCTGCTTAGTTCTAGTTGAAATTTTCTCTTGTTTAAGATGGTTGGTCAATTTTACAACATGTTCTTTAGATTTGAATCATTGGTATTTGTATTAGTTAAAATTTTGCATAACAATTCTCGTGTTTCCCTATGAAGATCCATTTGATCAACCATATGGATATGTTTCAAATCAATAATGAACTTTATACTTTGTAAGTTTTATAACCTAAGATTTAGGTTTCAAAACTAGCATCTTTAACTATTCTTTCTGATAATGTCGGGTTGATATTAATCTTATCTATGATGATCCTCAACCCTTCTTACATATTTCATTATAAGAGTCTTATTTTAATATAAATGTATTTGAAACAAACCCTAGTTGATTTACATGTCAATAAAATAAGACCAAGGTAATGGGACATGTATTCCAAGCTGAATGTTGGGAAAAAACCACTTTAGTGGGCATCACTTGTGATTAGTTTATGTCTATGGAAATAATAAAAGGAGTTGGTAAAGAAAAAGAGGCAATAATTGGTATTTATTTAGGAAAATAGGAGAAAAGGAAGGTGAAAATACACATATTTTCATGCAAGTGAGTTAGTGGAAAAATGAAGGAAAATGAAGAAATAGAGGCCTCAATGATATACAGGCTTACGAGGATCAGTTCACATCATTTTTTAGTTAAGTTTTGGCTCTCTCATTTCATTCTCTCATAGTCTTGCACAATTGTAGTATTCTTTAAGCATTCTTAGAGCACTTTAACATTCTCTTGGATTTGGAGAAAAATGGAAAATGAAAGTAGGTGTTAATTTTTCATAGGGCTATATTGTTATTTTCTTTGATAATTTCATTTATTCAATAATACATTAAGTTCACCACATAACATCATTAAATTATTCATATTTACATCATTATTCATCAACATATGAAACTATGTAGAAACAATAATATCATCATCATCAATACAGCGGAACATAAAGGAACAATAGAAGAAAAACGTGCACACATAGAGACACTAGGATTGGTTGGAGACAAGGCCAAAACCCACTATGGGGAAAACACTTGAAAATTTTTCTTCTTATATTGTCATCAAATGATTCAACAAAAGACATTACAATTATCCATATTTTTGTATATGCAACTAAAAAGTAAAAAAAATACAACATCCATGAAATGAACCCAACAATGTATATACTCATAAATCTAATTCTGAAGTCTCTACTAAGTTGTTATTATCTGAAATCAACTGCTGAACCTTGTGATCACTGAGCAAAATCTTTGAAATACTAAATCTTCATATTTTAGTCCCTGGTCTCATGGAGGAGGAGTCATCTGTGCGATTATAGGGTTCGAATCACTCCCTTAGGCCTTAAAAGCATACGTCTGGGGGTATCGGGTCCCTATATTACTAGTGTAGTCCCTTATTGTTGTTATTGTAGCCCCCATATTGTTACTGTTGTACCCCTGTAGTCCCCATATTGTTGTTATTGTGCTCATAAAATCCCACTATTGTTATTGTTGTGCCCTTACATTATTATTGTTAGGTCGGCTAGGATTATATTGTGACCCCATGGACTCCTATATATAGAAAGGAGGTTTTGTCATTTTTATAATACAATATCTATTCATTTATGTAATTTAAAGGAGATATCCCGTTCGAAGAGGCTTATTTCTAAGTGGTTGATCTATATTTTCTTCTATTTTGTGAGCTGGTTTCATAACATTTGGTATTATAGATTTCTATTTTATGGTTTCGATGCTTCAAACAGGTCATCATGGAATTTTCGCTATAATATTTTTTTCTACGAAGGTTGAGAAGCTTTAAAAAAACCCATTTGCACCAAAATTTGGAGGAACAGCGTGCAATAATTTCATATCTTGCTTCACATTATTTTTGGAGATATGATCTATGGAAGTTAGGGTTTTTGTAGGCTCCCAAATTTCATCTCAAACAGGTGACCTTGGGAAAATCGTCATAACTCTCTCTCTCTTTGAGAATCATATTGGAATTCCATAAAGAGTGGCCGAAATTACATAGACTTTCGTTTCTTGTGTATCGATTTTAGAGCCGAAGGAGGAAACATTGACATGTGGCACATCATTCACGTTAGATCTATTGAACTGGTCCATAATTTGGTAATTGTGGGAGATTTGGCATAACTTTGCCTTGAAGAATACAAATCAAGTCAAACCTATGGCATTGGAAAGGCAATTCATAGGGCTACTAAAGAATCGAAGATAAAATATTGGTGATATGAAATCACGAAGATACATCAGTTTCAATATCGAGCTCCTCAAAAGAAAGAAAAGTGTGTGTAGTTTTTTTTTTTAACTGCATAAGTTTGAAAAATCAATTTGAAGTGATTCCAAGGGAATATTGAAGCATAGAAATAAGTATTGGGTTCTAAAATCCCCCCTAAAAAATAATTCAACACCAATTAAGCCCTCAGAAAGCTCTAATATGACTTATGAAGAGGAAGAAGTGAGACATGATATATAAAAATTACAAGACAAAGTGAAACAAATTTCGCTCTCGCAAAGAGTAACAAAAAATGAAATGGAAGCTAAGATGGATGGTTTGAAGAAATATGTGGAAGCTAATATGGATGGTTTGAAGAAAGGCATGGAAGCTAAGATGGATGGCTTGAATAATGGCATGGAAGCTAAGATGGATGACATTTAATCTAAGATGAATGGCATGGAAGCTAAGATGGATGGTTTGAAGAATCATATGGAAGCTAAGATTGATGGTATAGAAGAAAAACTAAAAGAATACATGGAAGGTTTGAAGGATGGTTTGAAATTTTTTCTACAAGAAATGATTCATAATGGCGAAAACGTATTAGAGGAAACTCATGATGAGAAAAAAATAAATGTTATTCATGATTTCATAAAATATAACGTTGGATATAAGACCCACCATATTCCAAAGATCGATATGAGGAAGTTTGATGGCAGAGATATCGTAACATGGATACTACATATGGAGTAATATTTTGATATCCATAATGTGAAAACACAAAAAAGGTATGGATTGAAACTTTATATTTATAACAAAATACATTTGTATGGTATCAATGCCTTTGGTCTCGTAAACAAATTGTCACTTGGTCAAATTTTATGGAGGAAATGATAGCACATTATGAGGATACAAAGAGAAAAACCTTCTTTAGTCAATTCATAAATCTAAAACAAAAGGGTTCAATGGTGGAGAAAATTGAGGACTCCCAAAAATTGAATATAAGGGTAACTAATATTCTAGAGGAACACAATATTGATTTCTTCATAGGGACTTTAAAGGATAACATCCAACATGAGGTTTTCCTTTGGGAACTTGATTAATTGGAGAAGGCATTCAGGTTGGCAAGAAAAAATGAGAGTAAAATTATGGCGACAAGGAACCCTACCATTCACACCTATAAAGATGGAATTGTTGCTACTCCTAGACTTCCACAACCTACAAGGTTGACACCACAAAAATTGGAAGAAAAAATAGAAAAAGGGCTTTTCTAACGTTGTGATAGAAAATACACTAAAGGTCATAACTGTGCTGAGAAGAAATTATTTTACATGGATTGTGAAGAGGAGGAAGAACATGAACAGGAAACTTCAAAAGAAGATGATATACACCAGGAGGCAACCCTAGAGAAAGAATAAAGGAATCCGACCATGTCCTGTAATGAATTGGAGGGAATTACCACTCAAACCCTCAAGATATAAGGACATATCAAGAAGAAAAATGTAATAGTGTTGATTGATTCAGGTAGTACCCATAGTTTTATTCATTGTAAGGTAGCAAAAGAATTGAATTTTTTTCTATACCCAGTATCAGAGTGTCAAGTGATTGTTGCAAATGGAGGAACTATAAATTGCTCTCGAAAGTGCCATAATATCAGGCTAACCATGGGGGAATATATATTGAATAGTCTAATGATTTCCATTCTAATGGATGGTGCTTATGTTGTACTAGGAGTACAATGGTTACAATATTTGGGGCCGATAACTTTTAATTTTCAAGAAAGTTTCTTGAATTTTTTTTTGGAAGGAAAGGAATTTGAATTACAAGGTATTGCAGGGAATCCAGGAAATATAATAAGCTCTAATTTCATGAAAAATATTATGAATAAATAACAACGAGGCGTTATTTCACAATTATTCTTACTAGAAGTTCCAACATCAAAATCATATATTTCTCAAGATCTCCAAAAAGTCTTAGACAATCATTCCAAGGTGTTTGAAACTCCCAAAGGAATCCCACCTATCCGTGATCATGATCATGTTATTCATTTGATTCCCCGAAGTGTTCCTGCAAACATTAGACCTTACAAATATCCTTATGTCCAAAAGAGAGAAATTGAACGTATGATTGCAGAAATTCTAGTGACTCATATAATTCAACATAGTCAAATTTCTTCCCTGCTCCAGTAGTAGTGGTGCACAAGAAGGATGGATCATGCTTCATGTGTCTGGATTATATGGAGCTAAATAAGCTTAGTATTAAAGATAAATTTTCCATTTGTGTGATTGATGAATTATTGAAAGAATTACATGGGGCAATTTATTTCACCAAGTTTATTATCCGTTCAGGATATCATTAAATTAAAATGAAGACAGAATACATTCTGAAAACAACATTTCAAACTCATGAGGTTCCTTATGAATTTTCGGTCATGCCTTTTGGCCTTACCAATGGACCTTCTACATTTCAAGGGTTGATGAATTCCATTTTCAAACCATTCCTGAGAAAATTTGTGTAGTATTTTTTGATGATATACTAATCTACAATAGGTCTTGGAAGGATCATGCTCAAAATGTTGACGGGGTGCTCAAACTATTGGAGGAGAAACAATTATATGCAAAAACCTCCAAATGTTTCCTTGGAGTACTAGAGGTGGAATATCTGGGTCATATTGTATCTCAATAGGGTGTTAAGGTACACCCTAAAAAAGTTAAATCCATTAAGGAATGAAAATTCCCCACAACCATAAAGCAGCTGCAAGGATTTCTCAGGTTAACAAGTTAATATTGCAAGTTTGTTAAGAATTATGGGAAAATAGCAGCACCTATAACAACATTATTAAAGAAATATGAATTTTCATGGGATCCTCAAGCAACAAAGGCATTTGAAAATTTTAAAGAGGAAATGTGCCAAGCATCGATCTTAACTACATGTGACTTCAAAAATCCATTTATTGTGGAATGTGATGCGTCAAGAAATGGAATTGGTGTTGGTTTTGTTAGCCACCTATAATATTTTTTCAAAGCAAACATGTGGCTAAATATGTTTCTGAGTATTCAAGAGAAACATTTCCTTTGTAAATCTATCATTCTTGAAGCCTCCATGTGTTTTATATCCTTCAGAATTATCTTCACTGATGTTTCCATTGATGAGTCCTACTACTTTGTGAAGAAACTGTGTTCAAAAGGCCTCCATTTTCTCCATTTCACTCCCAAAAAATTCCCCATTTTTCACCCTTATTCCCTTCATAAAATCCCTCAAAATGCCTTCATTTAACCTTCAAAATCCTCAAAAACCCCCTTTAAACCTTATATTTTCCCTTACTTGGTTTAAAAATCCCTCCTTTTGCCTATCAGAATCCTCTTTTTGCCTTAAAACCTCTGTTCTAGGCCTAATAAATAGTCTTTTGTATTTTATGAAGAGTTAAGCCCCCGAGGGCTTATATTCTTTAGTCTTTTCACCTCATGTGACTATAGCCCCGCAACCGGGCGCTTAAAAACACAAGCTTCCGCGTTAAAAACCTTTTTTCCTTTTAAAAACAAGTCTTCCACTCTATTAAAGGGTTAAGCCCCCGAGGGCTTAAAGTCACTCGCTAGCCCCAATCCTTTTCCCTTCATGGGACCACACCCGAGTGCTTATCCCTAAGCCCTCTTCTCCTCATATTTCTTCGCGAATGCACCCTTTCCTTTATAAATTTTTTCACCCGACGTTATAGTCTCGAACCAATGCGGATCGTTGATCTTTGTAGAACAACGACCATCAGGTGCCCATTCATTCTTGGTCCCTTTTCCATTTTTTCAAACTTTCCGCGTCATCTTCAAATCCCAATCATCCATATGTGCAGATCCAATGGCCAGGATCTATCCCGCCGCCCATATAACATCTCATTCTGCCTTTTAAAATACTTCCGCTCCATCTTTCAATCTCGAATGTTCATTCTAGTAATCCAATGGTTGGGACATAACTCGATGGCCTGATACCTTTCATCTGCGCGAAAAAGTCTTACGTAATCATGGGTCCCACCACACCTTCCACCCGCGCATCTCACCTGATATCACATTCATTTCGAACCGTCGGATCTGCAGCCGATCATCCGATGGTGGACATTAAATATTGCAAAATTTCTGCATCAGAAGTTTAATGTCCAAAATTTTTGCAAAAAGGGCGGTATTGGGAGGGACACACTTCAAATGGTGTATGGAATCACATTCCATCTACGCAAAACCTCATCCCCAAATTTTATTTTGCGAAAAACATTAACGGCTTGTGCCATACCACCTACCCCCCCCCCCCCCCCCCCCAAATGTCAATTTCACCTTTAATCACAACCATCGATCCAGGAGATTGGATGGTTTTGACTTAATCCTGCCCCCATCCATTTTCCCTTCATCTGATCCCCCTAACGACTTCATCGACATATCCCCACTGTTGATTGTTCTAATCCAATGGTCCACGTTCACCCTCGCACTCAAACCTCTAAAACACCTAGTTAGCTTCTCTGCGAGGGTTTTTCATCCATTTTTCAGCTACATTCACCTTTTTCCTCAACGCTCCTCCATCCTCACGAGCCCCCGAAGCAGCCATCCCCACTCTTGCTGGTTTTTATAATGTGTTTGTCGTTTGTTTTGCAGGTTTCAAAGGGTGATAAATCATACTATCTCCATAGTCACAGTGAAGACTATCACAGAGCCAGATGTCGCAAAGGGGACATTACTGAGAATATTTCAGAGCTTGTTTTATAAAATATTGGGGTTAGTGACCCTAACACAATCCTACAGCTTAGCCAAACCCCAGACATCTGTACAGAAGGAACAAAAAAGTGTATTAGAAGAAGATTAAGAATATTAGTGCATAACATTGAAGACAAAGAAGCCTAATCCACAGTTAGCAAGGATTAGAACCATGAAGATGATTAAAGAGGCTTAATGAAGCCTAAAGCATAAAATCAAGCCATATCAGTGATTTAATATCAGCAGAGTATTTTTCTCCAAGAAGGACTAGCTACATGACTTCCTCCATCTTCCATTGAGCACCAGAACCATTATTACACTGACAGAGGCTTTTAAAACTGCCAGGACAATAGTTATGGAAGCATGGAAGACCTGAGAGACCTTCTATCACCTTACTTATCTCAGAAGCCAAAACAGAGTACCAACAACCAGAGTACTTCAAAGAACATACCTGAAGTTATTGTCAGCTTGACAAAGACTCCTAAACCAACCTAAAAGGTACAAAAATGTTAAATGCAGAGCCATCATACAGAGTGGGCACTCGAATACTTCCTCCCCTATGTATTAATGGATCATTTAAGTTCATATCTACTAATCCAGCTCCTCATTCACCTATAAGTATTAATTCAAGATTCATTGTAAAGGGTTGGGATTTTATTGATTGTTTGAGCTGTTATTGAGGGGAAGTAGCTAAGTAGTTTGTAATATAGTAGGCTGGGAAGAGAAGTTTGGACTGTAAAAGGCCACTGGGCTCAAATTATGTGACTGGTTTTGCACATCAATTGAACAAGAAGATTCAGAGGATCCTGGTCTATATTATTGGTGATGTTTTCCTTACTGTAATTGTCTCCTTTCATGTTTTTTCATACTGTTCATTATTCTATGATAAAGAACAGCAAGCATAGATTAGGACATACTGTTGGAAGTACCATAAATCTCACTGTAAATATTTATCTTTATGTTTTCCTCTGATTGTGTATTTAAGGATAATTCTATAGAGTATAACCAGTCAAGAAAAGTTGGTGAGCCCATGTCTTGCTGAGTACAACTTGAAACATTGTCTTTGAAAGATATTTTCATTTCATGCTAAGTAAACATTGAACTAGGGAAGTCTATGGTTAGCCCTGTCCTCTAGTTTCTTCTCCAACAGTTTGTCTTGAAATTTTCCCTGTGAGTTGGTGTCAAAAGTAGTGAAGGTTAAAAGTCTTTCTCTGATATTAGGCCTTGCTCTGTGTTTAATATTAAATGTTTTCTACTGTCTGAAAGTGGTTATGAGGACTACTGGATTGTTTCCCTTAAGAGTATGCTAAAAGAAAGTTAGGTTAAAAGTCCTTACCTTCTCTTAGGTTGCGCTTTGGTTTCTTTCTTTCACCCCACTTCTTAATGTTCCATCTCACCATATATCTAAAAATATCCTTTGGTATAGATGACTTGCCCTATGAAAACCCTTGGATAGTTTTTATGAAAGTAAAACCTTTTATGAATCCACAGCCCAATGGATTGGCACTTCTCTTGACCTATCTTCCCATGCTGAAACATCCTTCTATTTATTTCCTTCTTCACTTCACATGACCTTCCCAGTTAATGATCTCCAACCAAACAAACAAAACCAAAAACCCTTATGCTTCATAACTAGCCTAATACCATAAACTGACCTTAAGGATATATCATTCTTTAGACATATAGAGAGATCCCTCTCTGGATCCAGGAGGGCTAGATTTTGAGATCCCAAAGTGGTTTGATGTTGTCTTGTCATTTGGTATTGCCAAATCTGCCAAATCATAGGAACCCCAACATAATGGCGACTCCACTAGGGACTTCTGAGTTAACTTCATCTTAGACATCCTCAAGACCTCAGAATACCCATAATCTCATTAGATTGGTATTTTATTTCTGATGGTGGACTTCAACCCTCATTAAAACATCAAAAATCCTCCACCTGGAGACTCCAAAAATTTCTAACAGACCTAAGACTCCGCTGGTAGAAGACCTTGAATTGGTTGAATAAGATACAATGACCTCTTTCTGATTTACAAACATAGACCCAAGTATGGACAGAGAAGCAAAAATATATGCATTAGCGGATAGAGTGAAAAGAATGATGTACATACTTAGTGAAATGTTAGATAGGCATGAGGTCGATAAATATATTGATGATCTAGAGCAACCCATGCTTTTTCTAGAACAAGAAAAAAATCAACCCCTACATGACCTAGACAATGAGCTAGACATGTATAATGATCAAGACTCTATAGAAGATGAAGAGGAAGGTTGTCAAGAAATGCTTGATTGCCTACCTATATCTTGTACTATGCTGATAAGAGAACTTCATGAAAAAATTGTGAAAGCTAATAGGGAACACTTCTTTGAGGAAACAAGTGATCACTTAGAAAATGTAGAATCTGATGTGGAAGGAGAACTAGCGCATATAGGAACTCCCCCTCTAGATTATAACTCATCTCAGATTACAAAAGAAAAGTGACATCCTGATAATGTAGGAAAAAAAACTCAAGAGCCTTGTATCCAAACTAAGTGTCATAGTAATCATGAGGAATTTTTTGAGATAGAAGAAGATCAGGAAACATTAGAAAATCCTCAAGTTTTCCCTGCAAGCACAAGTGAAGATCCCCTAGAAGAGGCTCAAGAAGACATCCGACCTCAAAATCAGTTAACAAAAGAGAAAGAAGACTGTTTTTCTTCTGTCCATGCTGAAAAAAAATCCCTCTTTTGACAGAAGAAGAAATTGATCAAATATTAAACAAGCAGCATGCCTCTGAAATATTTTATAAAGCAAACACTCTTTCCCATTCATCTACTGAGCTTTGTTGTACAGATTCAGAAAGCTCCCCTATAAATTAGAATGAAGAAAGATCTGCTGATCATCCAGTATGTTTGATTGGTAGCATTACTTACTTCAATGACTTTCCTAATTTTGATCTATCTGATGATGATGTTCTCCAAATAGAAGTTGACCTTGTAGGGCCATCATTAGTAGATTTGTGGAAGGAAGATCGTGTCCATCAACTTCAAGAAATTAATGAGCCAAGCCAGGATATTTATGATACTGATGAGGAAATTTATGAAAGTCTAGTAGCAAATGAAGATTCATTGAATATTCACTCTGCTTTATCTCAGACCATCAGTAATGGTTTTCATGTGATTTGGAATCAACAACCTTTCATCTCAAAGGATGAAGAGGAAAACCATGAATAAATTTTTGAGCAGGTTAAAACCAAGGAGCCTTTTCTTGAAAAAGAGGAAGCAATGGAACAGACCCCTACTCAAGAATACATTGATATTTTCAGAGAACTCAGCTCACCAAATCAGAATATCTCAGAACTACAAGAGGAAAACACTGCAATATATGATGAGTCCTCCAGTTCAGAAAAGAATGAAGATGAGGAAGAGTTTCTTTCTCAAAAGAATCTTTTCCTTGATCCAGTGGAAGAGGAAGTAATCCTGGTTAAAGCCTACTTGTCGGATACTCACAACCAGGTATTATTTCAAGATCCTTATGCTCATTTCCTGCAGACATTTGAAGAAGGATCAAAGGCCATCAAGAGCAACTTGTCACAAACAACAAGAAGCATTTTAGAAGCTGCTGTTAATAAACAAAGAGAATGGGAGTGGCCCTGCCTGTCCAGCATGCTCAAAGAGATGAGCAAAGACCAGTCATGGGATCATCTGATTGACTGGGTGTATTGGAAAAGAGATTTTGTCAGCTATACATGTAAATATTTCAAGTTAGAGTAGGGTAGGTAGGAATATCAATAAATCTCAGCCTGTGACCATTTAGTTAGTTGTTGATTTTACTTTAGAGAAAAATTTAAAAAATACAAAAAAAGAAAGAGAAGGGTTCAGACAAGCTCAAAACTTGAACCAGCAGAGAAAAGAAGAAGAAGAAACTCTAACAAGATCAAAACTAGAGTTGAAATGAAGAAAGGAAGGTGACTCTAAAAAGCTCAAAATCTGAGTCACAACAAGAAAGAAGGATGCTGGTGATTTTCGGATCTGAAGCCTTCAAATTTTGTTTTCAATTTCTGCAAAGTTCAGTCCATGTGCAGCTTGCCTTTATGCCATGGACCCACAACAAATCAGAAAGTCTAATCCTGGTTTAGATGTGTTTCAATTTCTATTTTAGAATGTAGGGAATGAAAATTTGTCAGACAGTTTAATCCTGACAGATAGTAGTTCAGGTAGAGAAGCTATGAGTCCAAATATTTAATCTGGTCTCATGGAGGAATAAGGGTAGAATTAGATTAGTTTTTGCTTTCAAAAAAATGATGATGTGAAAGGTCTACAAGTCTAAGTGCACCTTGAAGAAAAAATGTTAGGACAGTAGGATGGGTACGTAGTTGTTTGGGAGAATGTTTTCTGCTGACATAATATCCATCATGTTTGTAGCAGTTGATCAAAGAAGTAAAGATGGTCGAGTACCAGGCATCTGGACTACTTCCAAAGATCATATCTAAGATTCTTGGCACCTTCAAGAAGATGCCATCCCCATGTGGAGCCACTGTTAGCCAACTATAATATTTTTTCAAAGAAAACAGGTGGCTAAATATGTTTCTAAGTCTCAAGAGAAACATTTCCTTTGTAAATATGTCATTCTTGAAGCCTCCATGTGTTTTCTATCCTTCAGAATTATCTTCATCGTTGTTTCCATTGATGAGTCCTACTGTTTTATGAAGAAACTGTGTTCAAAAGGCCTCCATTTTCTCCATTTCACTCCCACAAAATTCCCCATTTTTCACCCTTATTCCCTTCATAAAATCCCTCAAAATGCCTTCATTTAACCTTCAAAATCCTCAAAAACCCCCTTTAAACCTTATATTTTCCCTTACTTGGTTTAAATATCCCTCCTTTTGCCTATCAGAATCCTCTTTTGGCCTTAAAACCTCTGTTTTAGGCCTAATAAACAATATTTTGCATTTTATGAAGAGTTAAGCCCCCGAGGGCTTATATTATTTAGTGTTTCCACCTCATGTGACTATAGCCCCACAACCGGGCGCTTAGAAACACAAGCTTCCGCGTTAAAAACCTTTTTTCCTTTTAAAAATAAGTCTTCCACTCTATTAAAGGGTTAAGCCCTTGAGGGCTTAAAGCCACCCGCTAGCCTTGGTCCTTTTCCCTTCATGGGACCATACCCGAGCGATTATCCCTAAGCCCTCTTCTCCTCATATTTCTCTGCGAATGCACCCTTTCATTTATACATTTTTTCACCCGAAGTTATAGTCCCAAACTAATGCAGACTATTGATCTCTACAGATCAATGGCCATCGGGCACCCATTCATTCCCGATCCCTTTTCCCTTTTTTCAAACTTTCTGCTTTATCTTCAAATCCCAACCATCCATTTATGCAGATCCAATGGCCAGGATCTATCCTGCCACCCATATAACATCTCATTCCCCCTTTTAAAATACTTCTACTCCATCCTTCAATCTTGACCGTTCATTCTAGTAATCCAATGGTTGGGACTTAACCCGAATGCCCGATACCTTTCCTCTATGTGACAAAGTATTATGTCATCATGGGTCCCACCACACCTTCCACCCGCGCATCTCACCTGATATCGCATTCATTCCGCACCATCGGATCTGCAGCTGATCATCTGATGGTCGAAATCACATATCGCAAAATCTCTGCGCTAGAAGTTTAATGTCCAAAAATTTTGCGAAAATGGCGGTATTGGGAGGGACATGCATCAGATGGTGTATGGAATCGCATTCCATCTGTGCAAAACCGCCTCCCCCCATTTTATTTTGTGAAAATCATTAACGGTTTCTGCCATACACCCTACCCCCCCCCGCAACGTCACCTTTAATCACAGCCATCGATATAGGAGATTGGATGGTTCTGACTTAATATTGCCCCCATCCATTTTCCCTTCATATGATCCCCCTAACGACTTCATTGACAGATCCCCACTGTTTATTGTTCTAATCCAATGGTCCACATTCACCCTCGCTCTCAAACCTCCAAAAAACCTTGTTATTTTCTCTTCCAGGGTTTTCATCCATTTTTCAGCTGCATTCACCTTTTTCCTCAATGCTCCTCCATCCTCACGAGCCCTCGAAGCAGCCATCCCCACTCCTGTTGGTTTTTATAATGTGTTTGTCGTTTGTTTTTCAGGTTTCAAAGGGTGATAAATCATACTGTCTCCACAGTCATAGTGACAATTATAACAGAGCCAAATGTCGCAAAGGGGACATTACTGAGAATATTTCAAAGCTTGTTTGATCAAATATCGGGGTTAGTGACCCTAACAGAATCCTCCAGCTCAGCCAAACCCCAGACATTTGAACAGAAGGAACAAAAAGTGTATCAGAAGAAGATTAATAAGATTAGTGCATAACATTGAAGACCAAGAAGCCTAATCCATAGTCAGCAAGGATTAGAACCATGAAGATGATTAAAGAGGCTTAATTAAGCCTAAAGCATACAATCAAGCCATATCAGTGATTTAATATCAGCAAAGTATTTTTTCTCCAAGAAGCACTAGCTACATGACTTCCTCCATCTTCCATCGAGCACTAGAACCATTATTACACTGACAGAGGTTTTTAAAACTGTCAAGACAACAGTTATGGAAGCATGGAAGACCTGAGAGACCTTCTATCACCTTAATTATCTCAAAAGGAAAAATAGAGTACCAACAACCAGAGTACTCCAAAGAACATACCTGAAGTTATTGTCAGCCTGAAAAAGACTCCTAAACCAACCTAAAAGGTACAAACATGTTAAATGCAGAGCCATCATGCAGAGTGGGCACTCGAATACTTCCTCCCCTCTGTCTTAATGGATCATTTAAGTTCATATCTACTACTCCACCTCCTCATTCACCTATAAGTATTCATTGAAGATTCATTGTAAAGGGTTGGGATTTTATTGATTGTTTGAACTGTTATTGAGGGGATGTAGCTGAGTAGTTTGTAATATAGTATGTTGGGAAGAGAAGCTTGGACTGTAAAAGGCCACTGGTCTCAAAGTATGTCACTAGTTTTGCACATCAATTGAACAAGCAGATTCAGAGGATCCTGGTCTATATTATTGGTGATGTTTTCCTTACTGTAATTGTCTCGTTTCAATTTTTTTCATACTGTCCATTATTCTTTGATAAAGAACAACAAGCATAGATTAGGACATACTATTCGAAGTATCCTAAATCTCACTATAAATCTTTATCTTTATGTTTTCCTCTGATTGTGTATTTAAGGATAATTATATAGAGTATAACCAGTCAAGAAACATTGGTGAGCCCATATCTTGCTGAGTACAACTTGAAACATTGTCCTTGAAAGATATTTTCATTTCATGCTAAGTAAAAATTGAACTAGGGAAGTCTATGGTTAGCCCTGTCCTCTAGTTTCTTCTCCAACAGTTTTTCTTGAAAGTTTCCCTGTGAGTTGATGTCAAAAGAAGTGAAGGTTAAAAGTCTTTTGCTGATCTTAGGCCTTGATCTGTGTTTAATATTAAATGTTTTCTACTGTCTGAAAGCAGTTATGAGGACTGTTGGATTGTTTCCCTTAAGAGTATGCTGAAAGCAGGTTAGGTTAAATGTACTTCCTTGATCTTAATCTACCCTTTGTGTCTTTATCGAGAGTTTCCTTTGAAGTATGTCAAAAGCAGGATAGGTTAAAAGTCCTTACCTGATCTTAGGCTGCACTTTGGTTTCTTTCTTTCACCCCACTTCTTAATGTTCCATCTCACCATCTATCTAAAAAGTTCCTTTGGTATAGATGGCTTGCCCTATGGAAACCCTTGGATAGTTGTTATGAAAGTAAACCCATTTATGACTCCATAGCCCAATGGATTGGTGCTTCTCTTGTCCTATCTTCCCATGCTGAAACATCCTTCTATTTAGTTCCTTCTTCACTTCACATGACCTTCCCAGTTAATGATCTCTAACCAAACAAACCAAACCAGAAACCCTTGTGCTTCATAACTAGCCTAATACCATAAACTTACCTTAAAGATATATCATTCTTTAGACATATAGAGAGATCCCTCTCTAGATCCAAGAGGGCTAGATCCTGAGATCCCAAAGTGGTTTGATGTTGTCTTGTCATTTGGTATTGCCAAATCTGCCAAATCATAGGAACCCCAACATAATGGCGACTCCACTGGGGAATTCTGAGTTAATTTCATCTTAGACATCCTCAAGACCTCAGAATACCCATAATCTCATTAGATTGGTATTTAATTGCTGATGGTGGACAACAACCCTCATTAAAATATCAAAAATCCTCCACCTGGAGACTCCACAAATTTCTAAGAGACCTAAGACCCCGCTGGTAGAAGACCCTGAACTGGTTGAATAAGATACAGTGACCTATTTTCTAATTTACAAACATAGACCCAAGTATGGACAAAGAAGAAAAAATAGATGCATTAGCGGATAGAGTGAAAAGAATGATGTACATACTTAGTGAAATGTTAGATAAGCATGAGGCCGATACATATATTGATGATCTAGAGCAGCCCATGCTTTTTCCAGAACAAGAACAAAATCAACCCCTACATGACCTAGATAATGATCAAGACATGTATAATGATCAAGACTCTATAGAAGATGAAGAGGAAGGTTGTCAAGAAATGCTTGATTGCCTACCTATATCTTGTACTATGTTGATAAGAGAATTTCATGACCAAATTGTGAAAGCTAATAGGGAACACTGCTTTGAGGAAACAAGTGATCACGTAGAAAACATAGAATCTGATGTGGAAGGAGAACCAGAACATATAGGAACTCCCCCTCTAGATTATAACTCATCTTAGATTACACAAGAAAAGTGGCATCCTAATAATTTAGGAAAAACAACTCATTAGCCTTGTATCAAAACTAAGTGTCATAGTAATCATGAGGAATTGTTTGAGATAGAAGAAGACTAAGAAACATTAGAAAATCCTCAAGGTTTCCCTACAAGCACAAGTGAAGATTCCCCAGAAGAGGCTCAAGAAGACATCCATCCTCCAAATCAGTTAAAACAAGAGAAAGAAGATTTACGTTCTTCTGTCCATGCTGAAAAAGAAATCCCTCTTTTGACAGAAGAAGAAATTGATCAAATATTAAACAACCAGCATGCCTCTGAAATATTTTATAAATAAAAAACTCTTGCCCATTCATCTATTGAGCTTTATTGTACAGATTCAGAAAGCTCCCCTATAAATCAGAATGAAGAAATATCTGCTGATAATCCAGTATGTTTGATTGGTAGCATTACTTACTTCAATGATTTTCCTAATTTTGATCTATCTGATGATGATGTTCTTCAAACAGAAGTTGACCTTGCAGGGCCATCATTAGTAGATTTTTGGAAGGAAGATCGTGTCCATCAACTTCAAGAAAGTAATGAGCCAAGTTAGGATATTTATGATACTGATGAGGAAAGTTATGAAAGTCTAGTAGCAGATGAAGATTAATTGAATCTCCACTCTGCTTTATCTCAGACCATCAGTAATAGTTTTCATGTGATTTGGAATCAACAGCCTTTCATCTCAAATGACGAAGAGGAAAACGATGAAGAAAGTTTTGAGCAGGTTAAAACCAAGGAGCCTTTTCTTGAAAAATAGGAAGCAATGGAACAGATCCCTGCTCAAGAATACATTGATCTTTTCACAGAACTCATCTCACCAGCTCAGAATATCTCAGAACTACAAGAGGAAAACACTGCAGTATATGATGAGTCCTTCGGTTCAGAAAAGAATGAAGATGAGGAAGAGTTTCTTTCTAAAAAGAATCTTTTCCTTGATCCAGTGGAAGAGGAAGTAATCCTGGTTGAAGCCTACTTGTTAGATACTCACAACCAAGTATTATTTCAAGATCCTTATGCTCATTTCCTGCAGACATTTGAAGAAGGATCAAAGGCCATCAAGAGCAGCTTGTCACAAACAATAAGAAGCATTTTAGAAGCTGATGTTAATAAACAAAGAGAATGGGAGTGGCCCTGCCTGTCCAGCATGCTCAAAGAGATGAGCAAAGACCAGTCATGGGATCATCTGATTGACTAGATGTATTGGAAAAGAGAGTTTCTCAGCTAGACATGTAAATATTTCAAGTTAGAGGAGGGTAGGTAGGAATCTCAATAAAGCTCAACTTGTGAGCATTTAGTTAGTTGTTGATTTTACTTTAAAGAAAAATTTAAAAAATACAAAAAAAGAAAGAGAAGGGTTCAAACAAGCTCAAAACTTGAACCAACAGAGAAAAGAAGAAGAAGCAGCTCTAACAATATCAAAACCAGAGCTGAAATG
The DNA here is from genome assembly GCA_034641835.2 of Pinus albicaulis. Classification (NCBI taxonomy): domain Eukaryota; kingdom Viridiplantae; phylum Streptophyta; class Pinopsida; order Pinales; family Pinaceae; genus Pinus; species Pinus albicaulis. Next base: position 336,768,142 of record CM076581.1, read on the forward strand.
AAGCAAGGAAGGTGACTCTAAAAAGCTCAAAATCTGAGTCACAACAAGAAGGAAGGATGCTGGTGATTTTTGGATCCGAAGCCTTCAAATTTTGTTTTCAATTTCTGCAAAGTTCAGTCCAAGTGCAGCTTGCCTTTATGCCATGGACCCACAAAAAATCAGACAGTCTAATCTTGGTTTAGCTGTGTTTCAATTTCTGTTTTAGAATGTAGGGAATGAAAATCTATCAGACAGTTTAATCCTGACAGATAGTAGTTTAGGTAGAGAAGCTATGAGTCCAACTGTTTAATCTAGTCTCATGGAGGAATAAGGGTAGAATTAGATTAGTTTTTGCTTTCAAAAAAATGATGATGTGAAAGGTCTGCAAGTCTAAGCGCACCTTGAAAAAAACATGTTAGGATAGTAGGATGGGTAGGTATTTGTATGTCTATGAAACTCAATTTGATTCAGCTCATGGATATTTTCAGAATCAACTTCAAAGTCTGTCCTACTGTAGTCTAAGACTGTCTTTGGATCTGAAAATTTTGGTTGGAGGTAGGACATGATCATTTTATTAGTAGAATAATCAAATGATGTTAAGAATCTTCCCTTTTTACCTGGATTTTCTTCAAGAATTTGAGAGTAAATTTCTCTTTTGATCTCATCATTTTTCTCCTTAATTTGTTTATACCTTTGTTTGATATCTAAATCTTTTGCATCTGCTGTTTTGGAGGAAGAGGGAATTTCAATATTGGCCTGTTTCTCAATCATTTGACTGTCCTGCTCTTGTGCTGCAACCTTTCCTTTCTGAATTTCTACTAAAATATCAGTAACAATTACTGAGGCATCTTCTTTATCTACCTGCTGATCATCTGTATCATTTACTTCAATAGCCTTTTGTTTTTCATCAGTGGTAATATTAAACTTTTTATTGTAAATAAGTTTGAGTTTGTTATCAGAAATAGTTTCAGTTAAATATCTTCTTCATTCCTATTCCTTTTGTTTGAACATTCTGATTCTTTGGTGACTATTATAGTCTATGAATTATCTGTCCTTTTCACTATTTTTGTATCATTAGTAGGATCTATCAATGTGTTTGGCATCCATTCCACTTGATTGGTAAAATTCTCTATATGTGGTTTTGAGTCATGTATAAAAGGTTGAAGCTTGCATTTTACCCTTATAGCACTGAGGTAACCCTGGGGATCATAATTCCTTTTAAAACTCTCTTGAAATTGATACTCTGATAATTGTCTAGATATTTATTTCTCAGCTTCCCTGTTGTTTACTATGAAAGGGCCAATCTAGCTCTTCAACTTAAACTGAGTCTTTTTCTTTGATGCCATGAAGTTTATAGCATCTGCATTTAAAACTTGTCTCAAATATTCCAATGCAAAAACCCTGATGGTTAAAAATTTAGGTAACTTATATGGGGAAAAATTTGTTCCAAATATTCTTAATTTTGTGTGTCTCTGATATAATTACCAGTCTCCTACTTTGCATTGTTCAGATAGCTATAGTATTCTCTTCATTTCTTCACTCACTCTAGGCTGTTGAGACTTGTAAACCAAATTCATGCATGTCCTGATGAATAAGTCTGAAAATTGTTTATAACTGAATTCATTTCCTTCCTTTCTGAGCAAGGATGTCCAAAATATCACTGATAGACGCTGGCCCTCTACATCCATCTTTTGCAAAGAAATAGGAAAATGCTCAGCTTGGAAAAATAGAAACAAATGGAATAGATAAGATGAATATCTAAATACTCCCTCAGTAAGCAATTTGGCCAGTTGGTAATGTATGCTATCAGCAATGAATCTAGAGAAATCAAATATCATGGCAGGAGGCTACCCAGGAGATAATGTAGAAAGGAAACCAAGTATAGATGTGTGGAGCGATAAAAAGGTGTCTTTGTAACTCCTAATTACCTCACATTAATTGTCAACCCAGGGACGACTTTTTGTTTCAAGAGTGTACTCAGTCTGAGGCGGCTATTTAATCAAGAGTAATGTTTTGCAGTATAGTGCTTAAAATCCAAAAGTAAATGAAAGCTGGAAATAAAATCTACTTACAGCAAAGCACTTTAAGACTTCAATCATGCATTCGGAAAAATAAGCAATGTATTAGTCAAGGGTCCAGTAATAATAACTCATCCTTTTGGAAACTAATGTAAAGGAAATTAGAGCATAGACCACGGGTCTGGGAGCTAAACAGTGAATGCCAAAGCTCACTACAGCCTTAGATCGTCTCTCACACCAAAACAACAAATGCGAGTAAATAGAACAACAAATAAAGAATTGAACAACAAATCTAAAATGGAACAGCAAACGAACAGCTAAGTCTCGCGAGTCGTAACCAAACTTAATCTATTAACCCAAATGCACTTTTCGCAATCAAATAACAATCTTTCACTCTTAAGGCAAATCAAGCAGAACACACTAACGGAACATCAATAACTATTGATAAATTATGAATAGCATTACTAAATCATATACGCACGCAACACGCTGAGATAGTAATATGATCAATCTTAATTAACAGGGATACGACTGTGCTTCCAAATAAAACAGCCTTATTTCTGAATCCAACAATCATGAAGAATATAACTCCCAAGATGAATTCCGTAAGGTTAATGAACAAGTGCACAGCACAGAGGCTCTGTAATTAAATAGCAATAGCATTATGTAGAGAACAACAATGTTACATTAACAATTTTAAAGGAATAGCAATACGTTAGAATGCACATTACGACTTTCTTGTTGCAGAGAACAAAATATGAAATATAACAGAGCTGTAATAAAACACACCAGATTACCGATTCAAGCTGATAAGCAAAACCACGCATAAACCAAAAAGATAATATACAGCAGCAAGTGTCCTCCGGGGCCGGGCCCTTAGCCTCCAAGGGGACACCGCCTTAAGTTAATCCAGACGCAGAGATGAGATAATCACCAAGCTTATATTAATGCATCGGACAAAAATACAATGAACCAGTTCTCAATGAGACTCAATGATCAGAGTTGATTTTTAACAGAAAATTACATAAAACGTCTCCCCAAATCCTCTCCCTCTCTGATCTCTGTTCTGATTTAAATAAAGAGAGATAAGAGAGAAGTTACAATAAAGATAGGTACAACATGATTTCTATTACAAAATTAGATTGTTTCCAACCAATTGATCAACAAGAAGAAGGCGAATTTGGCTTTGCAGCTGAGATTTGGAGGACGGCCGCAATAACAGAACTAAGAAAATTGTGCTTAAAGAACTCTGCGAATCTCTCAACACAGGCCGAATTTGGGCAAACCGTTCTTTGATAAATTTAATTGGGTCCGTTCTGGACAAAACCCATGTTTCGGATTTTCCAGATTCGTCTTCATTTGCTCAGAATCTCAACCGCAAAACTGTCACTCCTTATTCCAGCGCATTTCTGAGTTGGCACTTTTAATGATCAAATCTTCAATCTGAAATTACCTTGGAGGCTAAAAATGGTGAATAATGTTATAACCAACTTATTAAAACTATCATTGATAAAATAATTCATAATCATCAATTTATTAGAAATAAAGGAGAATAAATAATATTCATTCATAAGAGCATAAATCATTATAAAATGGATTTAAATAATAAATTATAATAAATGACATGATGAAGAATGGTAGAAATGGGTGGAATAAGCGTTCACAAGTGATAATAATAATGGCATATTAACGGCCCAACATACCCCCACACTCAATATGTTGCATGTCCTCATACAACGAAAACTGAATATATTGCATGTCCTCATGCAACCCAAAGACAAAAACCCATGTGTTAACCAAGCAATAAAAAATATGTTCATCTCAGCTCATGAAATGGATAGAACAAATGAATTCTTCCTTAATTAATGAATATTCAATTTTAGCAATCTTGATGAAGGCATAACAATTTTTACATTGACATTCAAATATATGTATGAAGTTGCAACAAAATATGATATAAGTAACAACAAACTTCATTAACCATTTTCTCAAAAACTACAAACCAGCTTTTGTTGAAATTTGGCAAGTAAATTTATAATATATGAAATGCCTTTATGATCCAAAAATCAGACTGTTTTGATGCATGGATCATGAGATATAAACAAAATGACTGTAGCTGAGAGTGCATGATTTTCGAAATGTTATGAACCAATTTATCTTGAAATTGTCTGGGTTTGTATTAATGATACGTCTGTGTTTTCCAGAAATCACAAGAATTGAGTTCATGGTTTTTAAAAAATATTATGGAAATCAATTTCTTCATTGTGTAAAAATGAAATTGTATGCTTTAAATGAGAAAGAAAATTGAAAACATCCATCATGCGTAGCAATTCCTCCCCCTCTCTGAAAATTAGCATGCCCTCATGCGATGCTAGAAAACAAATAGAGGTGGTTGCTACCAGCTGTTGAATTCTATGCTTGGTGTAAAACAACATGGAATAAGGGAGGTGTTGAGAATGAATAAGAATAGTAATGGATAATAAAGAATATGAATGGCATAGTCATAAGAAAGAAAGGAATGAAAGCAACACTCCCCCAAACTGAAAGATGATATGCCGCTGAAAAAGGGGAAGTGGTAAAGATGTGGAATGAAGGATGATAAATAATGTTCAAAATGGATTTCAGTAAATTCTCCTAAATTCGTAATAAATCAGAAAATTATGCTATTTTACCTCAAGTTTTACCTCAAAAAATGCATTTGTTGAAGCTGATGTAGGCAGAGTTGGTGCTGAAAGTGATACAAAAGGTGGAATCCAGGTAAGCACATCATGTCTGAAGAATTGTTCACGTGCGCGAGCCTCTTCTGTTAAGTGCAATAGTGTGGTCATGCTATGAATAGAGTTCTGCCCATACTTGTTGTTTTCCTGCAAACAAAGCACTATTTGGCATACAATGTTCTTGAATCCATAGTGTAAGCAATAGATAAGATGCATGCAAAAATTTCAATCGGAAAAACTTATGTATACATGCAATACTAATATTTTGGCAAATCAACAAGTGATGGCAGAGTGCAGTAATCATATCGCATGCAATCCCATAATGCATACATTCTCCCCTCCAATTGGAAAAGGAATGCCATAACCATAAAGCGTATGAGAGGGGTTATGCTGACGGCAAGGCACGGGAATGAACAATATATCAGTGAATGAAGCAGAGTACACATATCAATGATAGGATAGCGGGAGTTATGGTTATAATGAGAGCAGAGTGTGTAAAGATAGTTATGAATAAAAGATAGGACGCTTTGGATTGATGATAAGTTATGAAAAAGAGAAAAAGAACAACAATGTGCCAAAAAGATGCTTTACTGATAGTATGCTAGCTGAAAATGATGTGATTGATCATAAAACAATTTCTCATGCATAAAGGTTCAAAACAGGGAGAAAGTTAAGGAAATAACTTCTCTGATAAAAAGAAAAAAATAAGAAAAGGGTATTATAATAATAATTGACGATAAGATATAACTTCAATACCATAAGCAGAGCCGCTGCTGCCAGCAGACGTCCATAGCCTCGGCAGGGTTGCTTTTTAACCCATATGAGCCAGGATCCTCAATTTATAAATGGAGAGTTACGGTGCTGTTCTACAGAAGAGATCAGTGTGCTGGCGTGGTAACCAGATAACCACACTGCCATTCACTGGGATGTAGCAAAAGTGATCAGGCCGGCTCGTGATGAGACCTCCTGTTCCAAGGATAATTTGACTATCCAATGGATCATAACCCTGGTGTGGTGGCCATAATGGGAATGTCACTTTCGTACAACCTTATGAACATGGTAGGCTGGCTCGTAATGAGACCCCCTATCCTCCATCTGTGAACAAAATTTTGTTTTTATTACACAATTTTATGATAAAAAGAGGGAGGCTCAGTACTCCTTAAGAGCAGGGATGGTGGAAGAAGTTGAACATGTCAATAGAAAAATATACCCATAATCTCATTTATTACAGACAGAGAAGATTATAATCCAGAAGGGTGGAACCAACATGGTATTAAGATGATCAATCAATATCATGTTCAACAGAAAACAATGCGGTAAAGTAGTATATAAATAATTGTGTCCCTTTTGAAAATAATCTATCATCAAGGAGCTGTCCTGTTAAAGATCATAACGTGAATGATATTAACTCGCTTCAATAAAATCCATAATTCTTGTCCTTATAAAAATAGTGTACTTCATGCCATGAAGGGGAATCAGTAAAATGTGGTTGAGATGAACTAGGAATAGTCCCACAAGAGGAAGGAAGGGTTGCTCTCGAAAATAATCCCAAAGTGTTGCTCTTTTGAATGAACAGCAAAAACACTCAAAAAGTGGTGTTCCGTGTAGGGAACAGCAAAGGAAATGCACACGAAAAAGCAAAAATACACATAAAAAAATGTGAAAATGCAAATGTCGTTCCTTTGGAAAAAGGAACAGCAAAAACTAAAAGTGTCGTTCCTTTAGAAAAGGAACAGCAAAAACGCAAGTGTCGTTCCTTTGGAAAAGGAACAGCAAAAATCAAAAAGTGTCGTTCCTTTGGAAAAGGAACAACAAAAATGCAAGTGTCGTTCCTTTGGAAAAGGAACAACAAAAATGAAAAATGCATAAGTGTTGTTTCATTCGAAAAGGAACAACAAAACGTGAAAGTGCAGAAGTGCTGTTCCATTTCGAAAAGGAACAGCAAAACGTGAAAAAGGAACAACAAAAAGAGTCATGGAAAAGGAATGGCAAAATGACCCGTGACAAAGGAACAAAATGAATTGCTGACCAAAAAGGTGTTGTTCCTTTGGAAAAGGAATAGTAAAACGAAATTGCTGTCCCTTTGAAAAAGGAACAGCAAAAACGACAAAAGTGCACACAAACGCTGTCCTTTCAGAAAAAGAACAGCAAAAATGCACAAGCATGAAATGCAAGCACGCAAAGAATGAATTAGCTGTTCACTGTATTGATGCTGAGGATGGGTCACAGTTCGAATGAAGCAACACCTGAAACACAAAATATAAAAAATATCAGAAAAGAAACAACGTTTTATTTAAAAACAATATGTAAATAACTAAATTAAGTTACAACAGCTATGATGTTATGTCAAAAAATGATCTCTTTGAAAAATGTTTTGGCAGCAGTGATAAGACATGAATCTTCAAATTGAAATCAATTCTTCATTTGTTTTATTATGAATCCGTTGGGTAATGAGTTGGATGAAATTCCTTTGTTTTATTAAAATTTGTTTCAAAGAATCACTCGTCCATAAACTGACCTTCTTTTTCTCCTAGGACCTGCAAAAAACGAGTGTCTACCTGCAATAAAACATTAAATCATGGAGAAAGAGAGGTGATCGGGCTCCCCTAATCCAAGAATTATGCAAAAACAACAAGTATTTATTCTGTATAACAAATCCATTGAGAAAATAACAAAGTAAAATTTATTTGTCACTTGCGGGAGAGCAGTGGCCAATCATGCTAACCTGCAGTGTTTTAATCACAACTTCTTTGTTTTTCGTCGAAATTGAGTGATTCCAAAGCAAAATGAGAGCTAATTCAAAGGGTTATCTCCAGTAGCAACAGGTTTTAAAAATTCAATGCTATAATATGTCAAATTTGTTTAAAAAAACCTGCATAATAGAGTCATTTTCGATTACCCAATCTAGACCAACGATTGATATTTCAAGCATAAATTCTTCGTTTGATGTCGGATTCAAATGATTCAAATTGGAAATGAAAGTATATTCATTTATTTATCTCCAATAGAAACATGTTTTGAAGAAAAGAAGAATTGATAGGTCAAACACGGTAAGGAACATCCGGAAAAACAGAGTTTTAAGGGTGCTGATTTACGATAGACAGTCAGTATTTTGATCATAACTTCCCCATACGATATCAAAAATGAGTGATTCCAATTGCATTGTAAACTATATTCATAGGGGAATCTACCATAGAAACAGGTTTTAAAAATTCATTCATTTAGGCCTCCAAAAACTGACTGTCCCAACTCTGTTCCTGAGCTGCCCGCTAGACATCCGGTCAATGTTTTGGTTCTAACTTTTTCGTTTCAAATCCAAATTGACTGATTCAAATTGGGTTAGAAAGTAGACATCAAGAGCTACCTAGGGTAGAAACAGGTTTTAAAAATATTCATTTTTGGTCCCTCAAAACATGACTGTCCCGACTGTTTTTCCAGAAAATTCATCAAGCCCGCAAGCCAAAAAAATGATATTCAAGAATTTTTTCAAATTGGTGGAAAAAAAATGAATATAAGTGTTTATAGAATTGTTATTTGCAATATAATTCATCTACATACACAAATAAATTGAAATATTTATCACCGATGTTGATTTGCATAGCATGTTGCAACAAAAAAAAACAACTAGTTTTACATAAAAAAACAAAATGCATTTATTTATGTCCTTATTTTATTTTATTTTATTTTCTTCACTATCCTACTCTTCTTTGAGAATCGAATATGTTTATGTATAAGAGTATTTCCAGTGGAACCATTTTAGAAATAAGGCTTCCAATAAATACATACCCAAATTTGAAAAATGCATGTTGATAAAAATTAGGGTATGAGAAGCCAACTTCCCTTGAAAAGATGTTGTCAAAAATTGTTGAAGTATGGAGTGATGCTGCAAACACGTGATGGAGTGAAACCAATCTTCAATATATCCATTAATTTCTTGATTTCCCATCATACCATGAGGTTCTTGAGCTTTTAAAATGGTTTGTTGATGCAAACTAGAAGTAAGCTCATTTTCTTCCATAACTTCTACAATTTTTGAATTTGAAACATTTTGAATCTCATTTTAAGTTTTCTCTAATGGCGCATGTGAGATAGAATGGGTGGGAAGGGTGGGTAAATTTGGAAGTTCAACACTGTAAGTATGTTGTACTAGTTTATTGTGGTGAGGGTGTGGAATTAGTTGAGCAGAAAATTGTGTATGGAATGGAGCATTGTGATGATGTGGTTGGTTGGGTTGAGTGGATAAATTTGATATGCAAGCAGAATGTTGTGAAAGAGCTGGTGGAGAATATGGAGAATGTGCTTGTGCTACAAGATGAGGGAGAGTAGTCATGTAATCATAAGGTGAACCATGCCAAACTTGTAGATAAGATTGGTGGTTATATTGAAATTGACATGGCTGCCCTAGAACATGAGTATTCCATAATGAATTATGCAAGTAAGAGAATGGAGAAGAAGTGTTTTGAACCATACCTGTTGACCTTGTTGTAGCTTCCTTATCTCTTTGATATGCTACTTCCATCCTAGATAAGGAAGAGTGAGTATCTATGGGCTGCTCCTTTCGGTCATGAGGGAAAAACACTTCATCAAATTATTCGTTTTTATGAACCTGCAAAACGTCCAATTTTGAGCTTAGAGAGCTAATAAAATCAACTTTAAAATTTTCAAATAAATCATTGATTTCAGCTCTTATGTCTCCTATTCCTATAGCAGATTTGGAAAACAAAGAACAAACATCTCTAGAATTCTTACCAGCCTTGGAGATTCCTCTTGAATACCTTATGCACAACTCACAAACATCATCATATGATAACTGAAAAACATCACCTTTTCCTATCAGATTTAAGAGTTCTAAAAATTCATCTTTGATTCCTTTAAGAAGGAGTGTTTTTAAGATCTCTTTCTCCAAATGCTTATATTTTGATTTTTGAAGGTTGTATTGAAATCGATCTATATAGTCCTCCAAACTTTCATCTTCCCCTTGTATTATACTGAAAATATCTTCATTGGATTTGCAATAGTCTTGGTACTTCTTCAAGAATATGTTCTTCATGTCCTCCCATGATTGGATGCAATTCCCACCTAGGCTCATGAACCATCGGAGAGCTGCTCCTTTTAGAGTAAGAGGAAACACTTTCAATCTTTGATCATTAGTACAATAATCATATCCTCTACAAAGCATTTCGAACTCAAATAAGAATGTATCTGGATCTTCATTTGCTAAACCATGAAAATTTGGTAAATATGGGGGAATTATGTGCATTTGTATCACTCCTCCTAGATCTTTGATAGGAAATTCAAAAGTAGAAACGTGAGCCATTTCTTACCATAGTATAAGATGTTCTTCATGTGTTTCTTCGAGGCTCCTTCTTCAAATGTTCCTGTCAATCGGTTAGTGAAATGGGTGGTGCTTACATCACCACTTGCATGAGATCATGTGATCCATTTTTTTTTAAAATTTCTATCTTTTTCCTAATCATTCACACAAAAATTCAAACATCTATTTCTACCCAACAAAGCAACAACAAATTTGTTAGGAAAGCGGACAGTGGAGCAGTGCTTGTACATGCTCCGCACGCAGGTTCTTACCTTCCGTTTTTAGGATCCAAATCTTCCCTAGCAGGCACTCATCAGATTCACACTACTCTTTAGAAATGGCTACACTCTCCCCGGCAACGGCGCCAAAATGTGGAGCGATAAAAAGGTGTCTTTGTAACTCCTAATTACCTCACATTAATTGTCAACCCAGGGACGACTTTTGTTTCAAGAGTGTACTCAGTCTGAGGCGGCTATTTACTCAAGAGTAATGTTTTGCAGTATAGTGCTTAAAATCCAAAAGTAAATGAAAGCTGGAAATAAAATTTACTTACAGCAAAGCACTTTAAGACTTCAATCATGCATTCGGAAAAATAAGCAATGTATCAGTCAAGGGTCCAGTATAATAACTCATCCTTTTGGAAACTGATGTAAAGGAAATTAGAGCATAGACCACGGGTCTGGGAGCTAAACAGTGAATGCCAAAGCTCACTACAGCCTTAGATCGTCTCTCACACCAAAACAACAAATGCGAGTAAATAGAACAGCAAATAAAGAATTGAACAACAAATCTAAAATGGAACAGCAAACGAACAACTAAGTCTCGCGAGGCGTGACCAAACTTAATCTATTAACCCAAATGCACTTTTCGCAATCAAATAACAATCTTTCACTCTTAAGGAAAATCAAGCAGAACACACTAACGGAACAGCAATAACTATTGATAAATTATGAATAGCATTACTAAATCATATACGCACGCAACACGCTGAGATAGTAATCTGATCAATCTTAATTAACAGGGATACGACTGTGCTTCCAAATAAAACAGCCTTATTTATGAATCCAAAAATCATGAAGAATATAACTCCCAAGATGAATTCCGTAAGGTTAATGAACAAGTGCACAGCACAGAGGCTCTGTAATTAAACAACAATAGCATTATGTAGAGAACAACAATGTTACATTAACAATTTTAAAGGAATAGCAATACGTTAGAATGCACATTACGACTTTCTTGTTGCAGAGAACAAAATATGAAATATAACAGAGCTGTAATAAAACACACCAGATTACCGATTCAAGCTGATAAGCAAAACCACGCATAAACCAAAGAGATAATATACAACAGCAAGTGTCCTCCGGGGCCGGGCCCTTAGCCTCCAAGGGGACACCGCCTTAAGTTAATCCAGACGCAGAGATGAGATAATCACCAAGCTTATATTAATGCATCGGACAAAAATACAATGAACCAGTTCTCAATGAGACTCAATGATCAGAGTTGATTTTTAACAGAAAATTACATAAAACGTCTCCCCAAATCCTTCCCCCTCTCTGATCTTTGTTCTGATTTAAATAAAGAGAGATCAGAGAGCAATTACAATAAAGATAGGTACAACATGATTTCTATTACAAAATTAGATTGTTTCCAACCAATTGATCAACAAGAAGAAGGCGAATTTGGCTTTGCAGCTGAGATTTGGAGGACGGTCGCAATAACAGAACTAAGAAAATCGTGCTTAAAGAACTCTGCGAATCTCTCAACACAGGCCGAATTTGGGCAAACCGTTCTTTGAATAAATTTAATTGGGTCCGTTCTGGACAAAACCCATGTTCCGGATTTTCCAGATTCGTCTTCATTTGCTCAGAATCTCAACCGCAAAACTGTCACTCCTTATTCCAGCGCATTTCTGAGTTGGCACTTTTAATGATCAAATCTTCAACCTGGAAATTATCTTGGAGGCTAAAAATGGTGAATAATGTTATAACCAACTTATTAAAACTATCATTGATAAAATAATTCATAATCATCAATTTATTAGAAATAAAGGAGAATAAATAATATTCATTCATAAGAGCATAAATCATTATAAAATGGATTTAAATAATAAATTATAATAAATGGCGTGATGAAGAATGGTAGAAATGGGTGGAATAAGCGTTCACAAGTGATAATAATAATGGCATATTAACGGCCCAACAAGATGCATCAATAAATTCATCATTAAAATATCTAATAATGAAGGATAACATTCATATCACTTGTCTAGAAGCTTCAGGAAAATCAGAAGTAGAATATGGTGGATTCACCTTGGGAAGGTCTACATGGTTAGGCATAAAATTTTAAAATATCATAAAATTCTTAGGGAATTCAAACTCTAAGTATAATTGGGTTAACTCTTCAATTAACAAGGGTACTACTCTGGGATCAAGCTTTAACTGAAACATCTCATTTATGGATTTCGCTGTGATGGAAAACATAATTTATCTATCTTTATTTACTATGGCTATTTGATTAGGAACATACTGCATTTGACATAGTCTGACCAAGTCCTGGGCTAGATGAGTAATAGGAACTACATATTTGGGCAAATTGGATTCCCAAATAGGTATGTCATCTTAATTTTTATTCAGAAACTTATCCTGACACCAGTTATGAATCTCAAACAAATTGAATTCTACCACTGTATCAGCAATCTTGTAATCTAAATCAGTCAAAAGAATATTTGCTTCAAAGGAAACATGTGGTTGGAGAGGTATAACCACTTCAGTTGAATCAACGGTTAATGCAGGAGTTGGCTTGTTGATCTTTAAGGATTCAGTCTTAGGAGGCTTGGCTGTTACAGGTTTTGAGGCTTTGGGACCTCTAGTTTTAGGTGTAACTTGTTTTTTAGTCATTTTTGGGAATAACTAAGCAAGATTAAATAGTTTTCTTTAGTTAAAGTTGAAATAGAGGGTAATTGAGCAGATTTGGGACAATTTTGGGAATATGGGAATCTGGGAATATGGTGAGGGTTTTAAGATAGAAAACACAGGTTTTCTGGGTGTAGAGGACTGAAAAAATGGATTTATGGCTTTCTGTGCACTTTTTAAATCCTTTGAACTGTGGGGATTGTCTTTTACTAACCAGAAATCAAGAAAATGGATTTAAAACAGAGTTTAATGCAAATGGCAATTTCTGAGAGAAACTTGCAAGGGTTTGCCCTGTTTTTTCAGTGTTTGGGCATGCTAAAATTGGCAATTTTGGTCTCAGTAGCTTAATTGGTTTAATTTGCAGTCAAATTGTGAATTTTGTAGGTAAATTCAGTAAAATACCTAGTTTATAGGTATCTTTATAGTTGAGGAGGGTTTTCTGGTTGCTTTGGATTTATGCTGGATCCTTTGCTGTAGTGGAAAACTTCAGATATTTCTCAGATGGAACAATAGTGGTAAGGTTGAGCTTCAACGCTATAGACTGGTCAACAGGGACTTGATTCTCTTTATACAGTTGGGACGAGAGCTTTTAACCAGGCGAGAATGAAAATAATGCATCAATTTTTTTTTATCAATCTTTAACCATTGAATATAAACCATTGTATCTAGCATTAATGGTAGGTCTATTTAGAGGCGGGAGCGGATTTGCTGAAAACCAACAGTTGGTTTCGCGTTTCTCTTAAGTGCTAAGTGGTTTACTGCATTTCGAACGCGATCGTATCAGAATTTGACACGTCACATCCGGCGGTTTTCAAAAACAATTTTTATCGCGCAACTTTTAATTAACATTGGTCGATCATATTCAGAGCGCGATAATGAACGTGCACCATTAGATTTTCTTGGATGATGTGAACGGTTAGGATCTTTCAAAGGGTTGCGGTGAAGGATGGGTGGGGCCCAGGTGGCTTTATGCAATGGTGCGGTGATAGATATAAAACCTTTGTATTAAATAATAACCAAAGTTTAATAACGGAAAGGTTTGATATATGAGCGGAGGCTTGTGGAAATGAGTTATATATAAAGTAAGTTTATATATATGGTAAAGTGCATGAGGTGGGTAAATTTTTATATAAAACTTGAGGTTTTATACAACGAGAAAAGGGGAAAGGTCACGTTTTAGCTAGGTTTAAGTCTTATGCAGAATAATTAAATTATAAAGGCGCGATGGACTGCAAACCTTTATAAATACTTAGGGTAAAATGGGACTAGCGGGATAACCCTTTTTTGGTGTTTAGACATATACCGAATATGTATAAAGCGTTTTTGTTATATTTATTTTATTATATAGTTATAGACTATTTAAAGGCCTAAAACCATAAGGGGTGGGATATTTGAATATTGATAGTTTAGCCAAAGGGGGTTTATTGGGGGCGTTTATTTAAAACATGTGGGATAATAAACTTTGGCTAAAGATTTAAAATAGTGGGTTTTTAGGGGATATTTAGGTAAAGGAGTTATAGTACTTAGGATGAGGTTATTTTATAGGTAATTAATAAAATAAGTAATAAATTAATATGGCAAAGGGGAAAATGAATACTCAAAATACACAATTATAACTAAGGAAAGTGAAAATCAAAGCAAAGCTTTATTGTCATATTTTTATCACTTTAACTTAGGATATAATGTCCTTTTGAGGGTTTTTATGCTTTATAAGATGTAGGCAATTAATCAAATTGGCTTTATGCATCATTAAGTAAAAAATGGAGTCTTTACTTATGAAGTTGCATGGTAATTAATGCATGAATGGTAAATGATGAAAATTATGGGATTTAACATAGAAATTTAACACTTTCAACTAACCAGTCATTAAGCCTTGGGTCTGGTCCCAACAGAAGTCAAAGAAATGCTCTAAGCCTCTTTGACTAAAAGTTTAGAATGTCAAATAGCTATACGAAAGGGGAAATTAATGATTGTTTCCCAGTGACAAATATTTACAATGATTTTCCCACCTTATTTTACCTACCCAATCTTTAATCTAACATTTTTTCTTCCATTTGTGCAGGTGCTTTTGAGTTAGCAACCTTGAACATTTTATTCTTTTGAAAGCAGTAAAAACTATCTAATTCTACCTTATTTCATCTAAGGACCCATATTAAACTATTGGGTTCTTTTTTACTCTATATCTATCTACTGAATTGTCATGATTAAACTGTTTGACAACTCTTTATTCTCTATCTAAAACAAGTAAATTGAAACATGACAAGTCAAGATTAAGCAGTTCAACTCATCATGGATTATGTAATTTATTGACACTCTGCCATAATCAACTGTAAAAAGTAAAAAGTAGTGGCATTTAGACTTGCACACTTTCATGTTTTATTCATCTTTTTCCTTTCGGGGTGTTTTATTTTTTCTAAGTCCTTTGATTTTTCCTTTAGGACTTTTTACCCTCTTTTTGATTTTCTATTTTTTTTTATTTTTCTTTTATTTTTACAAAATATGGGAAAAAAAATTCCAGAAGGAAAAGTATGTACATATTTACAAGACTATTTAAATTCAATTCCAAATTATGAATCCTATATTTATAGGACACTAAAAGGCCACATCACCACCAAGGATAACAATCAATTTCCAGCCTTTAAAAATACCAACCAAGCATTTAATTTTCTAATTTAAACTTCATGAGACATCATTCAGTCACCTAGGAGCTTTCCACCCTCTGAAGCTCATTTTCTTGCCTTGGGAAGCTACATTTCCTTGCTGCGCTACACTTTTCTCTGTCTTCCTGCATTTTTCTTCAAGAAGGAAAATATATTATTTTCAGTGGTTTCATCTTCAAGAACATGTTCCATCACATCAGCTACAAGTAATTGGGTCACCATACACCTCTCTTTCATTTCATTTCATGCTTAAAGGTGCATAAATCCCCTCTCCTAGGGTTTGCTTCATTTTTGGTCAAATGAATCTCTTTGGTCCAATTTGCTAAGAAAAACCCTTAACTTTATGCAACTCACACTCCCCAACCTTTCATATAAAATCATCAACACTTCCCCTAATTCCTCTCCTTCATTTTCACCATTTTCCTACAAACCCTAGCCTACACTACACTTTCCTAGGCTAGGGTTGTGTTTTTCCCATTTTCACCATTCCCCTAACTCATTTCCTAAAATTCCACCTCCGTAAACTCCCTAACATCTATCCCTACCCCCCTAAGTTTTCCCAAGAATTTATACTCCCTTAAACCCCTTCATCCCCCTCCATTCGTAAAACTTCCTAAAAACCCTTGTTTTCCTATACTAAAACCCGGATTTCCCTTCCTAGTGAGCTAGGGTTTCCCATGGATTCAGAGACTAAAGAGAAAATGAGGAATAAGGGAATTAGGAGGTAAAGTTATTAGGTATGATCCCACCAAATTCCAATAATCATAGCTTCACCTTTCCAATATGTGGGTTGCCAAGAGTTTACGTTGCACACAAGGACAATTCTACTTCAAAATTAATTTATGAAGTAAGGAGGATGAATTTGACAAAATTGAAAGAGGTTTTTGTCCATCATAGATCAAGGAACAAAAAAATCCTTCCTTTTATGCACAGGTAATAGTATTTGAGATAAATTCCCAAATTACAGTTGCTACAAGAGGTTTTATGCACTTTTGGATAGCTTGACTTCAAGTGAGCTTTTTAGAGGCTTGGAGAAGGTATTTGTAGTGATTTATGACTATATTATGTAGAATAAATCCTCAGATTTCCAATGGTACCTTCAGATATGGCTTTGGATCTCAGGAAGATAGTCAAAATTTCCCTGCAATATGGCGCTGCAATTTTCCCTAGTGGTATTGCGCCTTTCCAATTTTTAGTGACCTGCTTCAAACTTGGATTCTAAACAAATGGGAACACATTTTTGATAACTAGAGGAGGTGCTAGTTAATAATAAGCCAAAGCACAAAAAAATCTCTAATTTTTGCAAAATGGTTTATTGTTAGAGAGATATAGCCCATATTTGAGCCCTATTTTTACTGAAAACCCAAACATTTTGGCTTCATTTATGATGGTTAGGTCAGAAAAAGGCTAAAAGGGGGTGTTTGTTCTAACCTCCCTAGTATTACATTTTCTTGGAGAAATTCATGTAAACTAGTCCTATCTTGAGGGATTCGACACCTAAGAGAGGGGAATATGATTTCTGGCTATTTGTATCTAGTTTTGTTTTAGGATCAAGGTTGGACATCAGAGAATAGAAGGCTTGGAGACTTGTGTACATTTCATATTTTGAGAAATACAAGTTCACTTGCAACATATATATAGGGATTCATGTGGTATGGGTTTGTAGCATAGTTTTTCTACTGTAATTTAATTTTATGAATGATTGATTCATCTTCTTTTCATATATATATTATTTAGTGACTTTCCTATAAGATGTTAAATAGAAATATTTATTCTCATGCTCTATTTTGGTAGGAAACTCATGTTTGTGTTAGTAATCCTCTGATAAATGAATTCATTTTAGACATGCTCATTCTGATCCTCTACATTTCCACCCTACACTACAACTGAAAAACCCTAAGGTTCCATAGAAACATATCTACCATTCCCCTTTGTATCCCAAAAACTATAATCTTGCAGATCTGACCAAGTTTCTTTACCTCTCCTCTTGATCTAGCAAAAACCTTAAATTTTTCAAAACCCTAAAGCTAAACATACCTAGCCTAAAATATATTCTTCCTCTAGTCAAAAATTGGTTGTGATCATAGATAGAGCCCTCTATGGTTTGGTAGGGATAGCTACCAAACTAAAAGGTTGGTTTGAGGTTACCTCTGTCGATTTCCATTCTCAGCCTTGGGACATTGTAGAGGATAGAATTTATGGAACCATTGTCGGGGAACAAAGGATAAATATTACCGGGGAAAGAATGAAAAATATTAGACCTGATTGCTAATGGTGAACAATGGTCAGGCATAAGAAGGGTGTGCATATTTCACTTGGCGACTCTAGTGTCGAAGAATCCAAAATTTTAGAATTTTCATGGCAACTCCACTATTCAAAAAATGGTAGCTTGAAGAACTTCTTGGTGACTTCACTATCTTCAAGATGGATTCATTTGCTAGAGGGTATGCTCCTATGAATTGTGCTCACATTCTAGGTTTTCCAAATCGAATACCTTGCATAGATTGGAAAAATTGTCTTCCTAAATTGATGTATGGAAAGGAGGATGAAGCTATTATGCATCTAATAAAATTTCATTGGCTTATACATAAGCTTGAGATTAATTTTCCTGAGGACTGTCTCATGAAAATGTTTATGGCTACCGTGGAAGGGAAAGAAAGATCATGGTATAAAGGGTTGAAGCCAGGTAGCTTATTCTCTCTTAAATATTTCGACACAAAATTCTTTGATTTTTATGGAAAATCACATCATTCATTCTTGTTGTTCGAAGATTGTTGTGAATCCTGTGAAGATTTTGTGAAATTTTCTAAATATTATTATGTAGAAACCCTACTATTAAATCTTAATTTACCTCTCCTACTTAGATAAGTTATTAATCTGAAATATTCAGTATTAAGATCAAAGTAAACACATTAACATCCTACACATATAGATCTAAAATGAATACATGCACAATGACAAAGTGGCACACAAGTATTTTCTAGACAACTGTCCCTAGAAAAACCCAATGGGGGAAATTGGTCTTCTCATTGCGGAGGGTTTTTATTATTAAGTAGAGTCTAAGTACAACAAATTTGGGCACTAACTGATTAACCCGACAAGGAAATAAAACTGTAGCTATAACTCTGTTATGGAGACAAAGAAACTGACTAATTCACATCCTTAAATGGGATTTATTGAACTCAGGCCTTTTTAGTCTTCAGAAACCACAACGCTGCTCTAGAGCCCACTACATTAGCTCTGCTATACTGTGTTAGCCCCTGTGCTACTTAGGAAGGGCATGCGTCATGCCATATTGGGTTGCATTGCCCCTGCGCTACCCTGGCTAGGCCTACGTCAACCCTGTTGGCCACTTGTTGCCTCTGCATTGCCCTTTATGGGCCTGCATATCACCTGCAGCCTCTATGCTTCCTTTGTTGGGTTGTGGCTACACTACGTAGCTGCTACTCCCTCTGCACTTCTTAGACTGCTACTTCTCAGCCTATTGTTGCATGCTTGGCCTGGGATCATATCATCCCTTTCGCCAATACTACTCCTTGATGCAACTGAAATACTTATCGAAATTTTTAGCAAACCACACCCTAGAATTCTAGCTTAGTCTTAATGCTCTTCCATTATGTGTGTCTTCCAACTGACCCCAAGCCTTTCCTTTATACATATCCCGTTGGGAAACTAGCAGTCATGATCTAATCTTGAGTTTATGGCTAAGATTAAAATAATGCTTGATCCATGTGACTTAAGTCATTTTCATCACATGTTTAATTTAATTAAATTTAATATTTTAATTTTACTAAGTTAGACTTAGGGTCCTTAATTAAAAAGATTAACTAATTAAATATCTCTTAAACATGATGGAATTTCTCAAATTCCTTTTTGGGTCTTTGAGATCTCATTTACTCTAGTCCCTCCACAAAGTTTGGGAGCTAGAGCACATCCGATGCTACACCAACAATATAAATTATCAACACTCCCTCTTACCGAGGAATGTGCTCTAGCACAACACTTCACCCCAAAGTTTTGCATTGATCTTTGGTGTTGGTCTCTGGACTGATATTTTGCCTACTACCCTTCATCACTGCGATGTTGCTGCTCTCTCGTACTGCTGCTCATGACGCTGCCACCACCACCACCACATTTGTACTGCAGCTCCCTCTCAATCTCCTACATCGTACTTCCAATTTTTTCACTACAACTTAGTGTCTGAGAGAATCAATTGAAAAATCCTACCCAATATTTGATAGACAAGTCAATTGGGCTGCATCTCATCACTGAAGGTCCATAGGCTGATTCTTCGTGCTGTTATTTGGAGGTTGTTGTGTTGCTATAGCTTTGCACTGCGTAATAATACCTCCTTTGTGTTGATTTTGTGCTAAAGTCCCCTATGCTACTGCTGTGTTGTGCTCTCCTCATAAAGCCTCTGCACTGCTGTAACTTTGCACTACGTAAGAAAGCTTTCTCTCCATTGCTGAAGTAACATCATCCCCTCTGCGCTGTTGTTTCCATGTTGCTGCTACAACTGCACTCTGCTGCTCCCTCTCAGCATCTAGCTCTGCCTCTACTCCTTTTGTGATTCTCTGCACCCACTCCTCCAATTTCCCCACTATCATCTTAAGGATCTCGTAGCTCATATGTGATCCAAGAGTTAGGCTACTCAAGGATCCTGCCACCACTCTGTAGCTGCTCTACAAATCCATGTCGCCCCACTTTCATTTTTCATGAGTGCTCATGGCTACGTCATCTTTGGAGCCATTTTCCATCACAACAGCCTTGGAGCTAGAAGCTTCCATGGTCCTTTTTCTTCCGAGGACAATTGTTGGTGAAATGTCCTAGTTCACAGCACTGGAAACACTTGATCTTTGACAGATCACACTTCTTTCTCCCTTGTTGCCTCTTTGATTTCAAGGCTACATCTTCCTCTTCTTCCTTCTTCACATTCATCAAACTGGTGTTGTACTATCTGTTGGTGATCTGACAGATTTATTCTTGTCGGTGGATCGCCCACATATTGACCTAGTTGGGAATGTTTGCTCTACCCAAGAGACGTTGGATAAAAGTTTCCTAGTCCTATGTGATAGGATTTAAAGCAGTCCTCACCATAACATCTTCCTCCACCTTCACCCCCATGCCAGTCACTTGATCTCGGATTGCTTGTACTCTCGACAGAAAAGGATTGATCTCCTCCCCCTTGGTCATCATGAATAACCTCAACTAATTCTCCAGAAGCATCTTCCCATGGACGAATCTTCCTTCATATAGTGTGGTTAGAGATACCCACATCTCATGAGTCATTTTTTTATTGGCTGATTTGAAAGGAATGTATTAGTTTTGTTGTGTTAAGTGTCTTTTCAGTTTATAAACACGTGCATACTTGTCTCATTAGTTTGCTTAAGGATTGATGATTTTAATCATGAATTGTAGATTATTTTAGGTGAATTAGAAGCATAAAAGAAGCATAATAACACTGAACAACGGTGTAAAATAGAGAAACAAGCCAGCAAATGAAATTTACACAGCAGACATGATGAATCAATTCACCCCTCTTGGGCTACATCTGCTAGTCCAACTCCCAATGGCATGTCCATATTTCATTATGCTCAAAATTTTACAAATACATGTACTTATGAGCCTCTAATGGCTGTTTTATCTCCACCAATGGATCCAGAATGCTCCAGTTAGTAAAAAATGACCCTTCATTCACTCAAAATGGTCAAAAATTGAGTTTTTTACTCTTTTGTCCAGTTACACCTAGAAAAAATCCATTGAAAGTGGAGAACTACACTTATCTGGAGTTATATTAGTGATCTCCACCATAAAAATTGTGCCCACCAAATTTACCACTAGATTTAATTGTGGAAATAAGTGCTAGCGGTTGGGGTGGCCACATGCCAACCCAAAAACTGTGGAACTAACCATAACCGAAGGCATAACTTGAGGCATAAACCATGATGGATAAGGTTAAACTTTGGTTGAGGTTGGTAGGTTAGGAAATAACCGTGCGGAGGGTAAAATACGACCATTTCCATGTGATAAGTATAACATAAAGTTACTATGGAGACTGTCACAGTTAACACTTTACTATGCGGTTAATACTTGTTTAAATTGCTGCCATGTGACACCACCACGCGAGACCGCTGGTGGGTTGGGACTGCTGATGGTCCCAACCCCAAAACATGAATCCATTCAACTTTAACATAAACCTACGAACAGTTAGGGTAAAAACTACTTGTGTAGCTCGAGCGGTGTGGCATGTGTGTGCTCTGTTGGAGGTCATGGGGTCGAGCCCTGTGGGCCTCACCAAAAATTTTACACAGTGGTTCAAGGGCCACGTGGCGGCCTCAGGGCTAGCCACATGGCACCTTCTAGTTGGCCATAAAAATAATGTACAAACTCATTCGACCAATTAAGAAGCGACACTTGTCAACCTG
This sequence comes from Pinus albicaulis, assembly GCA_034641835.2. Classification (NCBI taxonomy): domain Eukaryota; kingdom Viridiplantae; phylum Streptophyta; class Pinopsida; order Pinales; family Pinaceae; genus Pinus; species Pinus albicaulis. The sequence goes on from CM076581.1 coordinate 336,790,167, forward strand.
TGGTTGGCTCTGAGGAAGGAATATTCTTCAGAATATTATTTTTTACTGATTGTACCTCCACCTTGCTGACTGGGCATCCCAGTCAACCTTGGTCAAACTGTCACAAAATTTACCTATTTAGCAATTCGATCAGAACGTGATATCTCCCTCATACGACATCAGATTTTCTAACTGTTCACTACGACGGAATCATGAAGACGAGATCTACGCAACCATCCTGGTTTCAACCCAATCCTGTAACTTTGAATTTTGAGCAAAATTTATGAACTCCTGATCACTCCTCCCCATTGGGAAGCTTTTGGACCACAAAATACTTCATTACCTGTTCAGTAGATGAGGGTACATCTCTCTTACCTTTCCAACCTCCATCCATTTTTCCTTGCTTGGATTAGTGCTTTTGAGCCCGACTCGAAGGTAGTCGACACTTCCCGTCTTTGATGCTCTTGTCCTCTTATCAAGAATTGTATCTTCTTTGAGATCATCTAGAAATTTTGGTGAGAAATATTTAATATAAGGTAGTTGAAGATCACTTCCTTGATTATTGATCAAAGGTGGCTGATACAAACGTAAGTTTTCAACATTAAAAATTTAATACATTTGCATATAAGAAGGCAAGTTAAGTTGAAATGCATTATTACCAACTTGCTTTATGATCTTGACTATACCATAGAGAATGGGTTTGAGCTTTTTATCTTACCCTTGCATCCTTTCTTTGCTAATGTGCAACCATACCTCATCTCGCTCTTGAAACTTGTGATCAACTCTATGTTTGTCATGCCTCTCTTTTTATTTTATTTGACTTTTCTCCAGTTGTTCTTGAAAATTTTGATGTATAATTTGAATTTCTCAATGAAATTGCGAGCCTTGTCAATATCACTATGGCCATCTATTCCAACATTCTTTCCAAAGATGAATTATACTAGCGATTTTGGAAAATACCCAAAGCATACTTCAAAAGGTGAAGTTTGAGTTGAAGATTGCTTTTCCCGGTTGTAAGCGTGTTGAATGTAATGTAGTTTCTCATCCCACAAATTAGGATGTTTGCTACAATATCCCCTCAATATATGCACAACGGTTTTGTTCACCACCTCGGTTTGTCCCTCTGTTTGTGGATGAAAAGCGGTACTATTTTTCAACTTTGTGTCCATAATGTTCCATAGATTTGACCAAAAATTCCCCATGAACCTGGAATCCTTGTCAGTAACAATAGAATTTGGCAATCCAAAATGAATGCAAACATGTTGAAAATAAGATTCAACAATTTTTTCAGCAATAATGGTTTTCTTACATGGCATAAATATACACATTTTACTGAATCTATCCACAACCACGTAAAGATAATCATGTTTCTTTCTTGACATAGGTAGACCTCCAACAAAGTCCATGGAGACACTCCCCCATGGCCTTGATGGTACCGGTAGTGGCATGTACAACCCAAGCTTCCTATTAATAGGCTTACTTGTTGCACACATATAACAACCTCTTATAAAATGCGACACACTATCTACCATCCAAGGCCAAAATAAATACCTTTATAGATGCGCCATTGTTTTACTTACCCTAGAGTGTCTAGCAATAAGAGATGAATGAGCTTTTGTCATGAAACTTAGCCTCTCTCCTTGTGGAAAAACAACTTGCCCAAATGAAATAGAAAATTGTTATGCATGTGATAATATTTTTCTTCAACTTGGTTCCCCTCACTCAAACTAGCATACACATCTTGAAAATCAATGTCATGTGCATATTGTTCTATATAACTCTCATGTACAACAGAATAACGTTTGAGTAAATTAGATGCACTAATGATTAGTATTGAAAGCATATCAACAAATTTATTGAAAATACCTTTCTTGTACCTTATAACCAAGTGAAATTGTTGAAGAAATCCCATCCAACTGAGATGTCTTGATTGTTGCAATTTTTTTTGCAACTACAAGTACTGTAATGGTTGGTGATCGGTATGCACAATAGTATCTTTAACCATCAAGTAGTGTTTCCACTTCTTGACACTTTGTACCAACACATATAGTTCTTTGTCATATGTAGGATAATTTTTCACAATTACATTAAATGTTTCAGAATGAAAAGCGATAGGCTTACCATGCTGCAAAAGAACTGCGTCCATGGCATAATCACTAGCATCGATTTGAATCTCGAATGGTTGTCTCAAATATGGTAATGAAAGGATTGGAGCTAAACTGATATTGTATTTTCAAGCTTCGAAAACTTGCTACTATTTTCCTTCCCATTGGAAGCCTTTCTTCACACTTTTCACTGCATGCATAGGAGTTGCGATGGCAGAAAAGTTAGAAATAAAATTTCTCCAATACTGAGTTGCACCTAAGAAACTTCTTACCTTGATAACTATTTTGGGTGTGGGCCAATTCAAAATGGCTTCCACTTTATAAGGATCAATTCTCAACTCTCCTCCTCCTACAATATGTCCCAAATAGACCAAATAATTCTTTCCAAACTCACACATTGACATCTTAAGAAACAATTTCTCTTTCTTCAAAATGGAAAGCACTCCATTCACATGCAAGACATGTTCTTCTCTTGTTTTTTTGATCATCTAAGTACAAAATCACAAAGTAATCAAGGAATTGACGTAAAAAACTATCCATGGCACACATGGAAGTTGCTGGTGCATCACACAAACTAAATGGCATAACTAGCCACTCAAAGAGTCCTTGTTTGGTTTTGAATGCAATTTTCCATATATTAATTTTTTCAACTCTTACTTGATGATATCCACTTTGTAAATATAACTTAGTGGAAAAATTTGCTTCTTTCAGCTGATCAAGAAAATCATCTATTCTTGGGAGTGGCTAATGATTTTTTACCGTAATCTTGTTCAAAGCTCAAAAATCTACACACATGCGCCAAGTCCCATATTTCTTTGTTATCAAGACTATGCGTGAACCACATGGTGAGGTGCTTGGCCTTATGATTCCTTTGTCCAAAATATCTTTGATTTGCCTCTTTATTTCAGCATTCTCCATTATCTACATGCGATACATACCAATGTTTGGAAGAGGAAAATCTTGTTGCAACTGAACCTCATGTTGAATCTCTCTTTTTGGAGGAAATCCTGTTGGCTCCTGAAACATCTCATGATGTGCATTAACTAAATCACATAAATATTATTTCAACTTAGGATCCCATCCCTTAAATGATTCATTATTAGCATCAACTTTAGGATTAATCATAAGAAGAACAAAATTATTACTTGAATTTACTAGCCTCTTTACCTGTCTAGCATTTACCATAGCAATGTTTGTCTTCTTGTGATGTGCTCTAACAATGAAATCCTTGCCATATTTGAATAAATGATATTTGTTCTCATGGTGATGGAAGATAAATTTCTTGTCATACAAGTAAGGACTCCCAAAAACAATACATGTTATGTCAAGCGGAACCACATCTAATTGAACCGTGTCAAAAAAATTTGCAGTGATCACAAACTGCAATATACATTTCTTTGAAACCTGTAACTTTGCATCCTTACAGATCCAACCTAATGGATATGGCATGGTCTCAAGGTTAAGTTTCTTGACCAAGTATTCAGAGATTAAGTTTGCTTGTGACCCACTATCAAACAATGTGTCAATATTGGTATGCTTAGATATGACCCTCATATGAAACATTTCAATTATTTCTTCTTCATTTGGAGTGTTTATGTGACAGTTTGATGCACTGGTACTGGGTTTAGCTTCAATTTATTTTCCATTGATGTTATTCAATCCCATGGCTATAATCTTAGATTCATCATTTGAATCATCTTCTAAATCATGTTGAGTTGTAGCTGTAGTTTTCTGTTTCCCTTTGTTATTGGGTTTCTTTGGCCTCATTTCAGGATGTAATTTCCAAAAATGAGTTTCGTCATGGCCTTCTTTTGAACAATGTTTACAAACCAATTTTTCTCTCTCTTTCTTAATAGATGCATTATTTTTTCTTTAACCTTTTGAGGTCTTCTCTTTGTTTTTACCCTTAAAAGGTTTCTTTCTACCCTCTTTAGAAATGTTCTTCCCTCTAGCTTCTAGATGTGTGGCTTGAACAAATACTGCAGCTAGAATGGTGGAGTTAAACATGCAAATAGTAGATTTAAGGTACTATATAAGCCTCCTATGTACTTGAGCAAGGTATCTTGGCTCTCTAAATCTACCCCTAATAAGAGATATCTTCTCGTAAATTCTTGGGTATATTATTGCACATTTTGTCCCTTCAATTGCCTAAATTTCTGCCAGTTCATTATGGCTTTCTGCATATGAGCTAATGTATAAAACTTTTTTTTTATAGCAGTAATGAAATCTGACCAATATTGCATAATCTTACCATGTATCTTGATTTCCTCCTTTGTCTTGGCTTCCCACCAAACAAGTGCTGCACCTTCCATTCTCAATGAAGCTAATTGGATTTTGGTATCATCATCTTGAAGGTTCTAGATTCTAAAATAGACCTCCAATCTCCTAATCCAATTATCAATATTTTCTGAATTTACTTCACCATTAAACATTGGCAATTCAAAGTTAACATCAAGTTTTAAAAAAGGACTTTTACTAGTGTTATTTGACTTGTGTGGCCGATGTACTAAAGAATAAGCAGAGGATGATGATGATGAGGGTGAGGATGATGGCTCTCCATTTCCTCCATTTCCTCCATTTCCCTTCTTTGACTTATCTTCATCATTGTGACCTCTTGAAGATCCATGTCCTTCCTTGTGAAGTTTGGATCCTTCTCCTTCTAGTCTCTCATTCCTTTCTTGATAAAGGATTATAACCATCTCAGTCATGTCAAGGAATGCTTTCCTGAACACTCTTTCTTCCTCTTTGGGATCAACTTATTCATGGATTTCTCCTTCTCTATGAGACATGCTTAATGTAGCTTCTGCTTCCTTAGGAGGTGAACTAGGTGGTGGAGATTGTGGCAATCTTGCTCTCCTTTTCTTTGGCTCTTCTTGAGACCCTGCTTCTCCCACCAATTTGCCTTCTCCTCTTTTGAGCTTGAGCCTAGTAAGCATCTAAAAACTTGAAAATAGTTAAGCAATTCTTTGCACTAAACAACACTAGAGAATAAAATCTAGCTCTGATACCAATCTGATCTAAAAGGATAGTATTAGTTTTGTTGTGCTAAGTGTATTTTTAGTTTATAAACATGTGCATACTTGTCTCATTAGTTTTCTTAACGACTGAGGATTTTAGTCATGAATTTTAGATGATTTTAGGTGAATTATAAGCATAAAAAAATCATAAATAACACTAAACAATAGTGTAAAATAGTTAAATAAGTCACCACATGAAATTTACGCAGTAGGCATGATGAAGCAGTTCAACCCTCCTGGGCTAGATTTGTTGGTCCAGCTCCCAATGGCATGTCTATCTTTCATTATGCTAAAAAATTTGCAAATTCATGTAATTACAGGCCCCTAATGGATATTTTCTCGACACCAATGGCTCCAGAATGATCCAATTAGTAAAAAATGACTCTTCATTCACTGAGAATGGGTGAATATTGAGTCTCCTACTCTTTTGTTGAGTTACACCTAGAAAAACTACACTTATCTGGAGTTAAATTAGTGATATCCGCCAAAAAAAATGCACCCACCAAAGTTACTGCCAGATTTAACTGCGGAAATAAGTGTTAGCAGTTGGGGTGGCCACATGCCAACCCCAAAACCACGAAACTAGCTGTAACCGAAGGTGGAACCCAAGGCATAAACCATGATGGATAAGGTTGAACTCCAGTTGAGGTTGGTAGGTTAGGAGATTACTGCGTGAAGAGTAAACCATGACTGTTGCCATGTGATAAGTATAACGTAAAGTTGTTACAAAGACTCTCAGAGTTAACACTTTACTGTGAGGTTAATGCTTGTTGTTTCAATTACTTCCATGTAACACCACCACGCGGAACCACTTGCGGTGGTCCCAACCCCCAAACATGAATCCATTCAAATTTAACATAAACTTGCGAATAGTGGGGGTAAGAAATACTCATGCAGATCAGGTAGTGTGGTGTGTGGGTACTCTGTTAAAGGTCTCGGGGTTGAGCCTTGCAGACCTCACCCAAAATTTTACATAGTGGTTCAAGGGCCATGTGGCGGCCTCAGGGCTAGCTGCATGGCACCTTCCAATTGGCCCCCAAAACAACGTACAAACTCATTCAACCAATCAATAAGCGACACTTTTAAACCTGTGGTTGGCTCTGAGGAAGGAATATTCTTTGAATTTTATTTTATTTTATTTATTTATTTATTTCTGACTGTACCTCCACCTTGTTGACTGGGCATCCCAGTCAACCCTAGTCAAACTGTTGCAAAATTTACCTGTTTGGCAATTTGATCAGAATGTGATATCTCCCTCATACAACATCATTTTTTCGAACCGTTCAAGGCGTCAAAATCAGGAAGACGGGATCTAAGAAACCACCATAGTTTCAAACCAATCCTATAAATTTGAATTTTGAGAAAAAATTATGAATTCCTTATCATTGGCTATGTGTGGAACCACATGATCTTTGACCCCATCCATTATGAAGTGCTTGGCATGTGTCGCTGCTTCATCATGCTTCTATAGGAGAAGAGAATCAGTTGGTGTGGCCAAGCTTTTCTATGCATGCTCCCTTAAACTGTATGCCTCCATGATTACGAGGATTCAGGCCTTCTAAATTGAAAATTTGGATAGGCTGTCCAACCTATCCTGATCACGTAGTCCGTGAGGTTCCATCTTCTCAGAAAATATGTCGGAACGAATCCTCCTCTCTATTATAGAGACTTGGATCTATGGTCCTTGGTGAGAAAGGCACCCTCTTCTTGCTCTGATAATTGACTCCCTCTCTTGGAAGTCTACTAAAAAAAAACCAATCAGATCTCTTCAATCCTCTGATCGATCTACAAATTTCTTTGGCTGGAAATATTCTGAGAAGTTGTTCTCCTCCCACTCTTCGTCAAATTAGCTTAGATAAATTCTGAACCGAAATAATTTTAACCCCACCAACAACTACTGAAATTATGCAGCTCAACTTTCGACACTCTAAACAACACTTAGCTTCTGGACTGCATCACCTTGGTTGGCCTCTGCATGATCAGACAGTCTCAACACAGTGTCTGCACTGCCTCTATGCAGTAAGGGCATGGGCCTGCATGGATTTGTGTGGAGACTACGTCACCTTGGACCCTGATTAGCTTTTCTCCCTTTTGCTACTGCGCTGCCTTTTCTGGTCTGGATTTTCTACTGCAGCTGCTACTTTCTGCAACACCAGATCTTCTATCTTCTTACTATAGATTTAACTAGATATGTAATCTCTCTAATACCATGTGAAAATTTCTGAATATTCTTATGCATAAACCCTATTGTTAAATATTTATTTACCTATCCTACTTAAACAAGTTATTAATCTGGAATATTCAGTATTAACATCGAAGTAAACACATTAAAAACCTACACATACAGATCTAAAATGAATACATGCATAATGAAAAAGTGACACAAGGATTTTCTGGACAACTGTCCCCAGAAAAACCCAATGCGGGAAACTCGGTCTTCTAGCTGCTGGAGGGTTTTTATTATTAAGTAGATTATATGTACAAAAAATCTGGGCACCAAAAGGTTAACCTGATAGAGAAATAAAACTGCAGCTATACCTCTGTTCTGGAGACAAAAATTTACTGATTCACACCCTCAAACAGGATTTACAGAACTTGGCCCTTTTTAGTATTCAAAAAACCTAGCACTTCTCTGAAGCCCCTTGCGTCAGCTCTGCTAGACTACATTAGCCCCTGCACTGCTCAAGAAGGGCATGTGTCACCCCGGAATGGGTTACTCTACCCCTGCCCTGCCTTGGCTGGGCCCACGTCAACCCTACTGGCCTCCTGCTGCCTCTACGCTGCCCTTTTTGAGCCTGTGTAGCCTCTATGTAGCCCCTGAAGCCTCTACGCTTCCTTTACTGGGTTGTGGCTATGTTGCGTAGCTGTTTCTCCCTCTACGCTACTCAGTCAGTTGCTTCTCTTCCTCTTGTTGCACTCTTGGCTTGGGATCAGATCATCCCTTTCACTAATACTACCCCTCGCTGCAGTTGAAACACTTCTGGAAATTCTTAGCAAGCCACGCCCTAGAATTCAAGCTTAGTCTCAGTGCTCTACCACTATGTGTGTCCTCCAACTAACCCCAAGCCTTTCCTTTATACTTTTCTGGTTGGGAAACCAACAACCATGATATAATCTTGAATTGATGACTAAGATTAAAAGAAATCTTGATCCCTGTGACTTAAGTCATTTTCATCACCTGTTTAATTTAATTAACTTTAATATTTTAATTTTACTAAGCTAGACTTAGGGTACTTAATTAAAAACATTAATTAATTAAATCTCTCTTAAACAAGATGGGACTTCTCAAATCCCTTTCTGGGTCTTGGATATCTCATGTAATCTAGTCCCTCCACAAAGTATGGGAGCTAGAGCACATCCGATGCTACCCCAACACTCAAAAATATCAACATATTTCATTCAATACCTTGAAGAGGCTTTTGGTAATGAAGAGTGTCTAGATGATGAGATCATAGAACCCCTTCATGAATTTTCTTCCCAACATAAAATAACAAAGATTAGCTACCTTGATACAAATTATCATTCACAGTACACATTAACTCCTTCTTTGCTTCAAAATGAAACAAATCTACATCCTAACAGTCTGGAAGAAATTGGTCCAAGTCAGAATTTTGAAATTGCATGTATAGAAAACTTAAGCAGTGAACCATCTTATGGTGAGAATCATCTACTTTCGCAAGGGAAAGAGGAAATATACATTCCATTGGTTTATTCATCTTCTGGGTAAATGATTGAGGAAATGCATATTAGAAACCCTTTTGAAAAAACTTATTTTCAGCAGTACGAGAAAGCACCCCAAGATTATATAATAAAGAGGATATGTGACATAGAGTCTCATCTTAATGTACCAATTATGGAAGGATGTATTTAAGGTAATATTTTTCAAATATTTGATGAATCAAACGCTCTAGAAACTCTTAATTCTGATTCACATGAAGGCTTACTCATGAATTCATTTTCTTAAAGAGATATGCATGTCGCTTCATATTTTGAAGAAGTTAGGCTTCAATTGACCATTCTGAGTTTCAAGAAAGTAGTGAAAAAGAAGAGGTTGTTTTAGAGACTCTTGCAGAGGAAAATCTCCTTTTAGTTTAGAAGAGTCAATTGAAGAAGAGGAATTTGTCCTAGATCCCTGTGGATGTGGAATATTATTATGTTGAGAAGGTGGCTACCTCAAATTTATATTTTAAAGAAAATACTTTCCCTGATGCAATTGAAAAACTTGATGATAATATTGTCTTTTTTCATTTAGACAAATATTTTGCAATGGAGAATGAGAGCAGTTCTTATATTTCTACTGGATTTCAAGACAAGGTAAAATTTCATATTTTGGAGGATCCTCTCACTGATTTGCTAAAGTCAATAGGGATGAATTATTTTCTTTTATTTATGGATCATGAGCATATCTTCAGTGGACACTCGAAGTTGCCTACATTTTTTTTTTTCTACTTGCTCAAGGAAATTGTGAGCGTGATTCAAGTAAGTAGTCATTTTTTGGATTGGTTACACTGGAGGGATCATTTCACATGATTGTATATATATCTTTAGCAGGTGGGTTGTTATCATTAGGATTTGAAGCCCTCAAATATCGATGGTTTTTTGCCATAAATAAGTTCAGTTAGTAGTCATTTCAGTTTGTCAGTCATGTCAGTTTGATGATATATTTCAGTTTCGAGTCCTGCTTTTATATTTTTGACTCCTTGCCCAATGGAGAAGGCTACTTGGTCTACAATGTTCTTGACACCTCCTAAGGAGTTTCCATCACTAGCTAGAGGCAATATAAGCATTTGGCAGTCTTGCCAGTCACCAGTGATCAAATGATTCTTTTTCATATGGTTGATAGGGTCCTAGGGCAATTTTTTATAGTTTCAATAGGTTTTCAAATAAAAAGTTGATCATTGGTTAGTCTACCTAGGTCATTACTACTCCTTTTAGTCCCATGGTCAATAAAAATAATCATGGTTAGGACATTACTTGTTTCAATAGTGTCTTGGGCATCTTGGTCATCATTCAGCTCATCCTTCCATGTAGTTTCATCATTAGGTCATAGGGTCAAAGTCATGAAAATAGGTCATTTCACCATCAAGGTCACCATTAAGAGGAGTTGTAATATGGAAACGTATATATAATGATCTCAAGAAATGTATTTTTATCTTTATCATGATGTAGTATATGTAAAAAGGTTCCAAAGGTGCAGTACACAAGCAATCAAATCAAATTGTGAAAAGACAAGGTGGGGCCATGTCACCACCAAGGAGAAAAATCGATTTCCAACCTTCATAAATACCAACCAAGCATTTCATTTGCTCATTTCAACTTCATGAGAAATCATTTAGTTACCTATGAGCTTTCCACCCTCTGAAACTTATTTTCTTACCTTGGGAAGCTGCATTTCCTTGTTGCGCTACGCTTTTCTCTGTCTTGTTGCATTTTTCTTCAGGAAGGGAAATATCTTATTTTCAATGGTTTCATCATCAAGAATAGACTCTAGCACATCAGCTACAATTAAGTGGGTCACCATACACCTCTCTTTCATTTCTTTTCATGCTTGAAGTTTCATAAATGCCCTCTCCTAGGGTTTACTGCATTTTTCGTTAAACAAGTCTCTTTGGTCCAATTTGCTGAGAAAAACCCTCAAATTTATGCTCACTCACCCTCCCCCACCTTTCATATACCATCATTGACACTTCCCCTCATTCCTTTCCTTCATTTTCACCATTTTCGTACAAACCTTAGCCTACACTACACTTTCCTAGGCTATGGATGTGTTTTTCCCTTTTGCACCCCTTCTCCTCACTCATTTCCTAAAATTACACCTCCCTACACTCCATAACATCTATAGCTACCCCCTTAAATTTTCCCAAGAATTTAGACTCCCTTAGACTCCTTCATCCCCTTCCATTCCTAAAAATGCTTAAAACCCCATGTTTTCCTACACTAAAACCATAATTTCACTTCCTACTGAGCTAAGGTTTCCTATGGATTCAGAGACTACAGAGAAAAGGAGGCATAATGGAGGTCAAATTATCAGGTATGAGCCCACCAAAGTCTAATAAATCATAGCTTCACATTTCCAAGATCTGGGTTGCCTAGGGTTTACATTGTACACAGATACAATTCTACTTCAAAATTAGTTTTTGAAGTAAGGAAGACGAACTCAAAAAAATTGAAAGAGAAATTTTTCCACCATAGACCAAGGAAAAACAAAAATCTCCTTCTGTTTATGCACAGGTGTTAGGATTTGAGATAAATGCCCAAATTACAGTTGCTACAGGAGGTTTTCTTCTCTTATGGACAACTTGACTTCAAGTTAGCTTTTTAGGGGTTTGCCGAAGCTATTTGTAGTTCTTGATGACTCTATTATGTAGCATACATCCTCAGCTTTCAAATGGTACCTTCAAATCTATATTTTGAGCTTATGAAGGTAGTCACAAGTTCCCTTCAAGATGGGACTACACTTTTCCCTGGTGGCACTTGGACGCTCAAGAAATTAGAAAGTAGTTTTTAAAAATGGAGGAGGTTTTTATTCATAAAAATCCAAGCAAGAAAACCGTTCTTATATTTTCAAAAATTTTTATGGTGAGAGAGATATAGCCCCCTATTTGAGCCCTACGTTTGTAGAAAACCCAAAATGTTTGGCAATTTCATGCTGCCAAAAGCACAATGCCTTGGCGCTTTGCTTTTCCCTTAGAGGTCCAAATGACCTAAAATCAGCATAAAATGACAGATATTGGCTTGGAAATTACAAACTATATACTTTTGGTGCATTTTCAATAAAAAAATTGGGATAAAATTTCAAAAAAGAGGCCAAAAAGTCACTTTCTGCCACCCTTTTCACCCACGCACTACATTTTTGGAGTGACCTTGGGAAAATGAATTTTGTCTTAGCCTTGAAGAGGTCATTTTTCTTGCCCTCCGATCTGGATTTGTATCTCAGGAAGGCATTCACAACTCCTCTGCAAGACGATGATGCACTTATGCCTGTTGGTGTTGCGCTTTTCCCTGTTAGTCTATTTTTCGGTTTTTCTCATAAATATTTGGATTTTCATGATGTAATTCACTTTGTTCAGAGTTGATCTGAGGTAGATGGATGTAAATAGGTGTGTTAATGTCATCTTAATGTAATTTTAAACTTCATTTATTATGGTTAGGTCAGTCAAAGGCTAAAAGGAGGTGTTGGTTTTAACCTCCCTAGTCTTAGGTTTTGTTGGAGAAATTAATGTAAACTCATCCTATCTTGAGGGATTCTACCCCTAAAAGAGAGGACGATTTTTTTTGACTATTTTTATCTAGTTTTATTTTAGAATCAAGGTTGGACATCAAAGAATCGAAGGCTCAGAGACTTGTGTACATTTCATATTTTTAGAAATACAATTTTAGTTGCAAAATATATATGGATTCATGTGGTATGAATTTGTGGAATAGATTTTCTACTGTAATTTAAGTTTATGAATGCCCGATTCATCTTCTTTTCATATCTATATTCTTTAGTGACTTTCCTATAAGATGTTAAACATAAATCTTTATGCTCATCCTCCATTTTTCTAGGAAACTCATGTTTGTGTTAGTAATCCTATGATAAATGAATTCATGTTAGACATGCTCATTTTGATCCTCTACATCCACCCTACACCACAATCGAAAAATGCTAAGGTGCCATAGAAACATATCTACCATGCCCCTTTGTATCATTGCAACTGTAACCTTACAAATCTGACCTAGTTTTTTTTCCTCTCCTCCTGATCCAACAAAAACCCTAAATTTTTCAAAAACCTAGAGCTGAACATATATAGCCTAAAATATATTCTTCCTCCAGTCAAACATTGGTTGTGATCATAGAGAGTTCCCTCTCTGCTTTGGTATGGCTAGATTCCAAATTAAAAGGTTGGTTTGAGGTTATCTCCTTCGTCTTCCATTCTTAGCCTTGGAACATTATGGAGGATAGCACATCACATCATCTTTAAGAGAAAATTATAAGGTTGAAGTAGTGGAAGATCACATCGACCATCAACAACAAGTTCTCCAATTCTTAAAGGATAACCTAAATTTGGCACAAAATCGGATGAACCAACAGGAAGATAAAAATCACAGTGAGAGAAGTTTTGATGTAGGTGACTGGGTATTTTTACGACTACAGCCATAAAAACAAATGTCCCTCAAGAAAGCTAATAAGGATAATAAATTATTGCCAAATTACTATGTAACTTACAAGTTGTTGCAAAATATTAATATTATGTCATACTAATATTAATATTATTTCATACTAATATTACTTAATATTAATATTAAGTAAGAAGTTGGAGCTTCTTACTTCTTCCTGAGTACACCTCATTTTCCATGTTTCATGCTTAAAGAAGGTTATATGTGACAAACTTCTAGTTAAAAAAATATTGCCAGAACTTGACAAGGAAGGAAAAATCATATTGGAACCTGAAGTAGTCATGGAAACAAGTACTCGACAGCTACGAAATTGATCAATTTCAGAGTATCTCATCAAGTGGAAGAACTTACCCACTGAATATTCCACATGGGAGGATGAAAATTTTATACAAAAGCATCTAGAACTACTCAAGCATTGAGGAAAACACTTTTTTGAATCAGAGGGGCATGTTAGGTTTCTATATTACTATTTTAGTCCCTTTTTTTTGTTAGCGTAGCCCCCTTATTTTTTTTGTACCCCTATAATCCCCATATTGTTATTATTTTTCCCATAAAAGCCCACTATTGTTATTTTTGTGCCCTTACATTATTAATGTTAGGTCGGCTAGGATTATATTGTGACCCCATGGACACCTATATATAGAAATGAGTAAGGGAGGTTTCCTCCTTGAAGAGGCTAATTTATAAGTCATTTATCCATATTTTATTTTATTTTGTGAGTTGGTTTCATAATCGGCTATTGAAACTCGGCTGCAGAAACCTTAATCTCTTAGTCACATGGATGAAGGGTTGCTTGTGTGACTGGAAAGATCCAGTCGTATAGATGAGCTTTCATACATGAAATTGTGGTCAAGATCCTCCTGTTCTATGCATGCGATTGGGGCCCAAAACCATAAATTAGAGATGTGAGCCTCAGACCCTGTAATTTCACCTCAGAGTGAACCTCAACCTCTGCGAACGAGCCTTAGACCTGTGTGTGCCAAAAACCAAGAGAGAAGTGTTAGCCACCTATAAATTTTTTCATACCCAATGGTGGTTAAAATTTTCTTTTAAACCTTCAAGAGATAGTTCCCCTTTGAAAAATTATCATCTTTTGAAGTTTTATGATGATTATTACCTTTTGAGTTAATCTTCACTACTGTTTCACTATTAATCCTAAAGTACCTGCTATTTACCAAAGAAAACTTCTTAAAAAATCCATCTTCCCATCATTTCAATTCTCCATTTTCACCCTTATTCCATTTCACAATTCCTTCTATAAACCTTCATTTAACCTCCAAATCATCAAAAACCTCTTTTTTAAACCTTATATCTCCCTCTGATTTGGTTTAAAACCCCTCCTTTCATCTATTGAAACCTTCATTTTTTCTTAAAAAACACTATTTTTGGGCCTAAATCAGTCTTTTGCACTATGTAGGTCTTAAGCCCCCGAGGGGTTATCTCCTTTAAACCTTTCCTCCATGTGTCCTTAGCCCCAAAATCGGGTGCTAAAAGGGCTTAAAAACCTTTCCCAATCCCTTACTTTCTTTCTATTCTTCTCTTTCCCGACATTTTGGTCCAAACAGATCTGGGCCGTTTATCTTTGCAGATCAATGGCCATCGGGCCCCATTCCTCTGCCCGATCACCTTCCCTTCCTTCATCCCTTTTCAACATAAGCCACCCTATCTTTGAATCCTAGCCGTTAATTCTTAAAATATAATGATCAGGACGTAATGCGATGACCCAAACGCCCGTCCACTGTGCGACGAAACAACTTGCGTCATCGTGGACCCCACATATATTTTTACCCCGCAGCTTTCTATCCATTGCATTTTATCTATGCCGTTTGACCTATTTCCGATCATCCTACGAACCATAATCAATCTCGCATAATTTTTGGCCTCCCTTCCTAGTGCGCTACTTCCATGCGATATAGTTGGTTTTGAAAATCTACGTGTCGAGTGTTGAGTGGAATCGCGTTCCAAAAGCGAATACCACCTACCCCCCCAAATGCTGTGCGGAAACCATTTCCAGTTTTTCGAAACCGCTTTTTCCAATTTGCGCCCTAATTCAAATTTAAAACCCTGTTTCATTTTCCATCATGATTTTTTCTCCTTTCACTGCTACATCCATTCATCCTCATGACTCCGAAACATTTCCACGAACCTCCTAAGTAGTTCTAAACCGATTTATCAAGATTTAAATAACATTTGTTTGTTTTTTATTTAGGTTTAATGAAGTTCAAGATAAAGCCCCCCCGTAGGAAATTATAGTGTTTTGGGATGAGGATGACGATCCTCATAGCCCTGAATGCAAATTAGGGAGATGAGGGGTTTAAATTTCATGGTTTGGAAGGGTCGATGAGTCATGATCATCGACTTTTCGGACAAAGTCTTAAACAAACCCTCTGTGCACCTGCAACAACAAACATAGTCAGCATCAATTAATGAAGAAAAATCAGTGTCAAAGATGAAGATCAAAGCATAATTGAATGATTAAAGATGTTAATTAAAGCTCAAAGGATCAAGGCATGAATTCTGGAATCAAAGGCCTAATCCACAATATCAGTGTCAAAGATGAAGATTATGGCTTAATCAAGCCTAAAAACAGATCTGAAGATAAATCACTATGTTTATGAAATAGAGAAATATTAGTCGAAGGACACCTCAGAGTCACATCAAAGGCGCTAATTGATTCCCCAACTACTATACTACCACCTTGTAGCTTTTTTCCTCAAAGGCATACCCAGATCAAATCTCAGTCCGAAACATTATGACTAAAGGTAGCTAACAGTTATTACAAACAAAGGAACATATTTCAAACTGTTAGTAAAGTTATTAAAAAGATAATAAAATGCCTTAAAGTCAATATTTTTACCCACTAAGAATAAAAATTAGAAACCGAGTAAATAAGACTGAGTTGTAATTTCATTCTTTCCTGCCTTATGCCTTGCATGGTTTTCAAGGCTAGGAGTTGCATTTAGTATAGAATTAATGATACTCAGCCCTAGAACTCTCCCACCTCCTCATTTCTTCTATAAATACTTCTGAAGAAGATGAGAGGTTGTTGGTTGATTGATCACTAGTTGTAACACTGAAACTCTCTGAAATAATACATAGTCTGTTTGAATTTGAAGAAGAAATTGATGTCTTGGAAGCTTGATGATGTTGTGACATGCTTGTTCTTGAGAAGGCTCTATCATTGGATCCCTGAGCTTGGCTATTGGTGATGTATTATGAACTGTCTGTTGTTTTTCTTGTTTCCATTATGTTTCATAAATTCTTACTGTAGTAGGGTGAAACATTTAGGCTAAGAAATGACTCTTGGAAGCACCTTAGACCTGTTTATCCTTCATTGTTTTATGTTTTCTTCTACTGAGGTATTTTAGAGTCTAATTTTCCTCTTTAGTCCTAATGCTTGTTTATTTCTCTAATAGTTCAAATAGTTGGTTCCAACATGATTTATGGTTTTCCCTGCTTGTCTGCTGCCACTTGAAAGCTGTTTTTAAAGTCTCCCGAAGTACCATTGTTTATAATTAGCCAAGGAGGCCTGTTTTGATAATACCCTTTGTCCCTGCTTGAACAATTGTTTTAAAGATATTTATAGTTGTGATCATATATGTGTTAGGTGTTCCATATTCTATGAATTCAATTATTAGTGAATCTTTTATGTTTTCTAATTCCTTTGAAATAAAATATTTGAGGAAATAGGATGTGCTCCCGAATCTTAGATTTCATTTCAAAAGTTGTCTTGAAGTCATTATTTGCTTAAAGTTTGGTTTGTAGAATTCATGGTTAGCCTTGTCTATCAAATGATTCTTTATGTTCAAGTTATGTTTTTAAGTTCCCTTTGTTGAGAATTCAAACTCTCTTTCAAAATCATTAATGTCCATATCATTCAGAAAACTAAAGGATCATGTGGCCAAGTTAGATTTTCCCTTTGATATCCCATATCCATTGATGATCTTTTCATAAACCTCTTCTTGACTCCATTTCCAAATGAACCTGATACTTCTTATTTCTATCTATACTGCCTAGACCTTTCATGTGTTGCTGTACCAATTCAACCAAACAAACAAATCAAACAAACACTTGCACTTAATAACTAGTCAAAAATCAATACTTAAAAGCAAACAAGACATACCTTTGCAAACAATTTGAGAGATCCCTCTCTGAGAACAAGAGGACTAGATCCTGGAACTCTAAATATTGGTTCTGATGTTGCCTTGTATTTTGGTTGGCTAATCTATCAAAAAAAAGGACCCCAATATAATGGCGATCACGGTGGGACCTTGAGTAAAATTCTTAAAACAAAACACTCACTATCCAATACAGTATAAGTAGCTCTCTTCAAGCACTACCAAAGCAAATGGTGATCATGATAGGACTTATTTGAATTAGTGACAAACTAAGTAACCCTTAGGATTCTCATAGAGCCTTATCAAACCTTGAAGGAATCAGTTAGCTAAGCCATAAGAGTAAAATCTGTTTGTTTTAAACACCTTAGATATGTGTTAAAGATCAGACATAGGACACTCTCATAACCATAGAAACATACAAAATCCAAAAAAATTTCAGATTGGCTTCATAATAAACATGGTGGTGGAACCATAGATCATTTTACCTTCATAAAAAGCTAAAACATTTCCACCTGGCGACTCCACTAGCCCCAGTAGGCCTATTACTCATCTAGGTCTCCAGATCTCTTTAGGACTGTGTTAATCAGCCTAGAGGAAGTTTAGAAACCTGGTCTCATACTAGAATATTCATTGTGAGGGGCAAAACTTTCAAAACAATCCCTAAAAATCTTCAGCTTCTCTCATTTTTGAAAAGCAGTCTAGCTTCACATAGGATCAACACTAGATCTCATCTAGACCCTAATCCTCCTACAATAGTTGACAATCCAGAAATAATTTTGTGGTAGAATTCTAAATCTGGAAAATCAGCTGCTGATAGGAGCCTCTTAAGAACAAAATCTGTCCCTGAAAACCTTGTTGTCTTACAGGATTTACACTTTGACTTACATCATACAAAGAACATCTTCAGAACCAGGTCTCAAAGTGATTTAAACCAAGCTGATATTGAAACTATAGGTTTGCATCAGATATTTAGTAGAGAATCCTCACCTTCTACTCCTCCTGATTCCCAGCTTATTCACCACTTCAGCGTCTTCCATAACAAAAATGCTCAAAACTAGTTTGCTGGCCCAAGTGTTTCTTTCACTCCAATCCATACTACCACTTTTCAAAACACCCCATCTCAGCCCACTTTCCCTCTTGTCAATCCACCCCTTGCAAATCCACCTTTCCTTCCAGCCATGGCGGCATGATATGCCCCACTAGTGTTAGCACAGCCTATGGTTCCCTTACCAAATGACTATCAATCTAAAATTCCCCATTTTACTGCAAATGAACCTACTACTGCCCAATAGAATGTAGACAAAATGAATGATGCATTTGATTACATGGACATAGATGATGATGCCATTAAGATGAGAGTTTTTACTCAAAGTTTGGTAGGAGAAGTCAAGAAATGGTTTAAAAACTTAGCTCCTAATAGCATAAATGATCTCCCTTCTCTATATCAAGCTTTCATAAACAAATGGGAAATCAGAAAAAACCCTCTTCAAATCCTTTCAGACTATACTAATCTCAAAAGGAATACTGGGGAAAGTGTCCATGATTACTGCACTAGATTCAATAGTATGTATAATGCATTTCCTCCAGACATGAAGCCTCCACTAGGCTTAGCATTGGCTAAATTCCCAGAAGGCTTTGACCCTGAAATGGCCTACCAGCTAAGAGAAAGATATCTCTCAACCTTAGAAGATATGCAGAGGGGAGCCATGACTGTGGAGGAAAATCTGATTAAGAAAAGAGCTAGGTTGAGAGCAGAAAAAAGAGTTACATACAAGGATGATATAATTCCATCAACTTCAGCATCGAATAATAGAATTGATAACTTAGTAAAGGAGATGGAGAGGATGCTTGAAAAGATAAATTTGAATGAGAGAGTGCCTCCTAGAGAAAACCAAAATAGAAATAGAAACCAAAATCTTAGAAGAGAGCCTAATCAAGAGAGGCAAAGAGATAATGACCAAAATATTAGGCCCCCCTTTCAACAAAACTATGTTGATCAAGAATAAGAAAGGGAAGTTCAAATGTTGGAAGAAGATCATGTAAACTTGATAGGATCTGATAGTGAGACAAATGTTTTTCTCACAGAAGAAGAACAAGGATTCTTCTCTTCAAAACAAAATGAATAAAATAATGAGTATTCTGAAGATTATAGATTGGGGTTTCAGAACGCAATCATGGAGGTACATAAATAGTATGATTTAAGAAGCAAAGGGAACCTAGATAATTCAAATGATAAAAACACTAGCATTGCTGTTAGGAAAAATACAGAAAATCAGCCTAAGAAAGCAGCAGATAAAACCAACATTTTGGCTAAGAAAATAGATTTAAACAAAGAGAAAAGCAACCAACAAAACGTTGAACAAAGTAGCCCTAGCACTTTAGTTAGTGGCCCTAACAAAATTGTCCCAAATAACAGTCCAAACAAAGTTCAGCAAATCAGAATTGCTGAAAGGAATTCAATTGAAAAAGTAGATGTAAATATGACAAAATCAATAGTTCCTTTCAGCCTTGAGGGAGAGATTGCAAAGATAAAAATTACCATACCTCTAGTTGAACTAGTAACCCAAGAAGTGTACAAAAAACAAGTTTTGAAAGCTTTGAATATAGGCAATGACACTGATACATTGAACTTGATAGATGATAAACCAGAGTTGTTGTTTGGTCCTGAAGTTGAAGGAAAATATCAAGAAGGAGATGTCCCTCCCTTCTATGTCAGCTTGAATATACATCAGAAAATATTGCACAATGCCATGCTAGACTCAGGTGCCTCTCATAATCTTATGCCTAAAGTAGTAATGGAAAGCTTAGGCTTAGAAATTACTAAACCATATAAGGATCTGTATTACTTTGATTCAAGAAGAGTCAAATTCTTGGGTTTAATCAAATATTTATGTGTAAACTTATCTCAGATCCCTGACAAGAGTCTAGTTATGGACATAGTAGTAGCTGACATTCCCCCAAAGTATGGCATGCTTTTATCAAGATCATGGGGAGCCAAACTTCAGGGGAGCCTTCAAATAGACATGTATTATGCCACCATTCTAGTTTTTAACCAAAGTAGAAGATTATACAGGGAATCCCACATGAAATATATGGTGATCAACATATATAAACCAAACAACTCTCCAATCTATTCCATTCAATCAAGTTTAGATTCCTTTTTCTTGTACAATGAAGATCAAATCACTCAACAAGAAAAGGAAAACAAAGAGAAAATCAGTTTACCAGAACACTAAAAAATTCTCTCGAATCAAATACAAAACATTAACAATCAACAACAACAAGAAAGTGAAAATGAGGCAGAAATACTTTGGACATTAAAATTTGATGGGTATTTTAATAAAACAAGTGCAGGGGTAGGTGTATGGTTCAAAATACCAATTAGAGTTATTCATATAAACTAGATTTTCCATGCACCAACAATATTGCTGAATATGAAGCCCTTCTCCTTGGCTTGCAGTTGCTCAAATAATTAGAAGCCCAGAAAATATCAATCCTATGAGACTCTAAACTTATCATTAGACAAATCAAAGGAGAATATTAAACCAAAAACCCAAGAATTAGAGAATATCGAAATGCTGCCCTTGATTTATTAAAAACCTTTGAAAAAAATAAACTCATTTTCATTCCAAGAGCACAAAATAATCTAGCAAATGAACTTGCCTTCACTGCCAGCAATTGGCAAGTACCTCAGATGAATGAAAATCTTAGTATAAAGGTCAAAAATAGGCTTGCTATGCCTGACAATGAGGACCACTGGAAAGTGTTTGATTCTGACAAACACATATATGATTTATTAAAATCATAAAATGACTTTGCCATACCAATATCAGAGACCAGCCATGAACAAAAATGTATAGAAAATTAACAAATCCCAGAAATAGAAATGACATATTCTGCTGATATTAATCACTATAAGAATCTTTTTGAAGAAGAATTAATTGACAACGTAGACCAGAAAGACTTGAAAGTTTTACAATGTAAGAATGATACAATTCCAAGAGGTCTCACACCTTTAGAAAATCTTTTTGACTTCAATGATGTAGCCAAAGAACCAAGAATGGAGCCTGTGGAAACATATGTGGAAGAAAATAACATAGGCAACCTAGTAGAACCCAAGATGATCAAACTGTCCAGCACTCTCCTAGCCCACATAAAATTGCAATACATAGAGCTGTTTAAAGACTTTAGAGATGTTTTTGCTTGGGGATACAAAGATCTGAAATCTTATGACACTAGTATCATTCAACACAAAATTCCTCTTAAGGAAATTCAGAAACCTTTCAAACAAAAAATAAGAAGGATAAACCATGTTTTATTTTCTTTAGTTAAAAAAGAAATTGAAAATATGTATGATGCTGTGATTATAGTACCCATTAGATATTAAGAGTGTGTGTCAAAATTAGTTTATGTTAGGAAGAAGACAGGGGAAATCAGGCTCTACATTGACTTTAGAAATCTAAATAGAGCCTCCCTGAAAGACAACTACCCCTTGTCCAAGATGGACCATATACTTCAAAGGGTAGTTGGGTCAAAAATAATATCACTGTTGGATGGGTTCTCAGGTTACAACCAGGTGTTAGTGCTCCCAAGTGATCAACACAAAACTTCTTTTACCACACCTTGGGGCACCTTTATGTATGTCAAAATGCCATTTGGTTTGATGAATGTAGGGGCCACCTTTCAAAGGGACATGGACATAGCCTTCTTAGAAGATATTGGCTATTTTATAATCATTTACCTTGATGACATAATTGTTTTCTCAAAAACTGATGAACAACATTTGATTCACTTAAGGATTTTTTTTTAGAAATTTAGGAAATTCGGCTTATCTTTGAATCCCAAGAAGACACTCTTTGGTCTCCAAGAAGGAAAGCTTCTTGGTCACATAATTTCAGAAGAGGGAGTCAAAGTAGACCCAAAAAGGATTGATGGCATATTGAAAATCAACCATCCAAGAAGCCTCAAAGAATTACAATCTTTCATTGGGAAGATAAATTTTTTGAGGAGGTTTATCCCCAACCTTGTTGAGCTACTAAGAAACATTACAAACATGCTTAAGAAAGAGGTAGGTGTGAAATGGACTACACAAGCTAAACAATCATTTGAACTGGTTAAATAAGCTCTCACTCAAATACTAGTCTTGATTAGTCCAAATTTGACCAAAGACTTTTATATCTTTTCTTTTGCATATAAACATACAATAGTTGCAGTATTACTTCAAAATAATGACTTTGGGCAAGAAAAACCAATATTTTTTTTCAGTAGGGCCTTAAGAGATGCTCCTCTCAAATATAACATCATGGAGAAACAAGCCTTAGCATTAGTGAAAGCATTAAAAGACTTTAGAGTCTACATTCTACAGTCTCACATAATTGCTTTTGTTCCACATACTGTTGTAAAGGATATTCTAAGTCAAGACCCTGATGGTAAAATGGGAAAATGGATTGCTACTATTCTTGAATATGACTTAGAAATTAGACCCACCAAACTAATTAAAGGGCAGGGATTAGCAAAACTCATGGCTGAGTCAAACTTCCAAGCACTGGATATGAATATGGTGGATGTCTTGGAAGAAATAGAAGAATTCATTGCTCCTTTTATTGAAGAAAATTTTTTGAATTCTCCTTGGTATGTTGACATCATTTATGTGCTTTTATATTTAAATGCCCCTCCTTATTTGTCTAAAACTAAAGCTATATTTTTGAAATAGAAGGCTTTAAATTATTGCATATTAGATGGAGTATTGCATTGGAAGAATTTTGTTGGAATTTTGATTAAATTTTTACTTGAGGATGATGCAGGAAAAATCATGTATGAGCTGCATGAAGGAGAATGTGGAGGACACCTCTACTGGAAGACCACAACAAATAAAATCTTTAGGTCTGGCCACTATTGGCCCACTCTTTTCCCAGATACTCAGAATTTAGTCATGTCTTGCCGTAAGTGTCAAATTTTTGATGGCATAAGAAAACTCCTTCCCTTACCCTTACATCCTATCAGTGTTAAGGCACCCTTCCAACAATGGGGCTTGGACTTCATTAGGGAAATTCACCCATCTTTATCAGCCCAACATAAGTGGATCCTCTCTGCCACTGACTACTTTACCAAGTGGATATGATCTATACCATCTAGGAATGCTATTGACTCTGTCATTATTAAGTTCTTGGAAACAAACATCCTATTCAGATTTGGTTGTCCTAGAAAAATCATAACAAATAATGCTATTGCCTTCAAGTCTAAAAGAATGGTTTATTTCTATTACAAATACCACATCACCTTAGGTCACTCTACTGCCTACTATCCCCAAGGAAATGGAATATTTGAATCCCCCAATAAAATCCTTATCAACATCATCAAAAATTTGTTGGAACAGAATCAGAAATCATGGCACAGTAAGCTGGTTCATGCCTTATGGGCTGATAGATTAACTACTAAGAAGTCAATAAATATGTACCCCTACCAGCTAGTTTATGGCATGGACGCAGTCTTCCCAACATCATTAGAAGTTCCAGTCATGAAATTCCTTCAAGAAGTGCAAACTGAAGAGAATGATATGCAAAGAAGAATCAGCCAAACAATTCATTTACAATAGTCCAGAGAAGAAGTCTATGAAAGAACATAGCTAGTCCAAGAAAATATCAAGAAGCTATTTGACAAAAGGACTAAGGCAAATAATTTCTAAATTTGAAATGTAGTTCTTAAGTGGGATTCAAGAAGGGAAGAGAAGGGAAAACATGGCAAGTTTGAGAACCTATGGAAAGGACCCTATATTATTCATGCTGAGAGGGGTCACAATGCATTTTCTTGAAAGAATTGAATGGAGAAGATCTATATGGAGGTCCTGTCAATGGCAGGATGCTCAAGCATTACTTCTGTTAAGAGTCATGAGTTTCAAAGCTTTTTACTTTCCATTGTAAATTATCATTGTCTAAACATTGCATTCAAAGTTAGAAAAATAAAAATACAAAAACAATAGAAAAGAGAAAAAGAGGGCAGACATAAAAGAAGAAAGGTACAGCCCCATACCAAAAAAGAGAGACAAAATCTGAAAATGTGCAAGCCTAAATGCCACTCCTAAAAACACACTTCTAGTTAGTCATACAGCCTAATCATGACTAATTAGCTTTTCAATTTACTGCTAATAGGTTAGTGAAATAGATCAGCCAAACAACACAATCTTGGTTTATCAATAAGGTAGATTAGGATAGAGAAAAAAAAGGTTCATGCAAATTCAAAATTTGAACCTATGAGTTTCAAAAGAAGAATGGCTCTAATTAGATTAAATATTGAGCCAAAGATAGACAACAAACTAGTTCCAACATGCTCAAAACTTGAACTAGATAAGAGAGAGAACATAGCTCAAACAAATTCAAAACAGAGCTGAAGAATAATGAAGAATGTTTTAGTTTCTAGATCTTAAGCCTTCACGGTTTTGTTTATTTTTCTACAAATAAAAGTCTATGTGCAGCTTTTTTTTATGCCATAGATCTACAGCAAGTCAAATTTCTTAATCTTGGCTTGGCTACTTTTAAATTTCCTGTTTTAGAATTTAGAGAATAAAGGTCTGTCAGATAGTCTAATCTTGATAGATAGTAGTTAGGTAGAGAATTTATGAACTCAATTGTTTAAACTGAGTTCATGGAGAAATAAGAGTAGAAATCGATTAATTTCCTATTTTTTCAAAATAATAAAATGTTTATGAAGAGAGTTTGCTAGTTCAAATGCACTTTGAAAGAAGAAAAAATGTTAGGATCATTAGGAATGGGTAGGTAGAGATGTTGTTTTGATACAATTCCATTGTTTCAGATTGCTACATAGATCATCAAATCAGAGAAAGGTTAGCTAAAGGAAAAGAAAGTTGTTGCCCAATGGATGAAGGCATTGGTTTAGTAAAAAGCCAAAGATCAATAGCTGAGGTTCTGGACACCTAAAGAACCAGTTGTCCTCCCCAAGTGGAGCACTGTTAGCCACCTATAAATTGTCATCCCCAATGGTGGCTAAAATTGTTTTTTAAACCTTCAAGAGATAGTTCGCCTTTGAAAAATTATCATATTTTGAAGTTTTATGATGATTATTACCTTTTAAGTTAATATTCACTGTTGTTTCACTATTAATCCTAAAGTACCTGCTGTTTACCAAAGAAAAATGCTTAAAAACTCTATTTTCCCATCATTTCAATTCTCCATTTTCACCCTTCTTCCATTCCACAAATCCTTCTATAAACCTTCATTTAACCTCCAAATCATCAAAACCCTCTTTTTTAAACCTTATATTGTTGAGGTATAAAAGGTTTATTTTTTAACGCCTATTTATCCTACATTAATTATCAATCCGGGAATGACTTTTTGTTTCAAGAGTTACTCAGTCTGAGGCAGAAATTTATCCAAAAGTAATGCTCTTCAATATGTAGTACAGTGTTCTAAATGCAAGAGTAAATAGTTGCTTGAAAAATAAATCTAACTACAACAACATAAACTCAAATGCTCTGAAATCCAACTATTCACTCAGCAAACATCAATCGAGGATACAATAGCAATAACTCATTCTTCTAGAAATTGATGCAATTGAAATCAAACTGGAACAAGACAATCAATCTGGGAACGAGGAAGCAATAACCAATGTTCTCTACAGTTGACAGTCCTGCTTTAAAGCAATTAAAAGGAAATAGAAATAGAACTAAAGGTGCTATTGAAAGTAAACTAGAAAACTCTTTAAAAGCAAACTCTTTGCAATTAATCAACAAAAATGAATAGCAAAGTAAATGGACAGAAAACTGTAATTAAAGGAATTAAACAACGAATCCTATTTAATAAATCTAAACAACAAACTCTAATTAATGGAATCGAATAACCAATCCTATTGAACAAAAATCTGTAATGAATATCAATCGAACGGAACAGCAAGTGGAATGAAACCATAATAGAAATAGAACAGCGAAGCTCTATTAAGGTATTAATAAGATAAATTATGCAATGTTGAGATTCTTGTTAAATAATAAAAGAACAACAATGCGATTCGTTAATATAACACACTGATATCAAAGCAATTAATCAGGAAACCGATTAATTTGAAAACTATAATAAAATCAAATATAAACTATCTTACAACAATAATGAAAAGATAGAGATACAAATAGCGGATCGATCCACCAGGGTCGGGCCCTCAACCACCGGTGAAACGCCGATGGGCTACTGCAGAACTAAAAAATTAAATGGCAACACATTCTTGTATTAATCATGCATAATAGTTTTTACAAACAGTCGATCTTTGTTTAATCAATGAGAGTTGATGAGAAATTGTGTAATTACAATATGAAATCTCTCCATCTCTTCCATCCATCCTCTCCCAATACATAATACATGCTCTCCTTTTATAATCACAAAGAGGAGAAATTAAATAGTAAATATGATCTCTCATAACAATATTGGATTGTTCCTAACCAATTGATCAACAAGAAAATAGATTTCCATCCATCTTTCAACAAGAGCAAGTCGAATTTGGATTTGCAGCTAAGATAATTTGGAGGACGGCCGCAACAGCAAATCTGAGAAAATCGTGCTTAAAGAACCCTGTGTTTCTCTCAATACAGGCCGAATTCAGGCAAACAATATTTCAATAAAGTTAATTTGGTCCGTTCTAGACAAAACCCATGTTCCGGATTTTCCAGATTTTTCTCTATTTTCTCAGAATCTCAACTGCAAAACTGTCACTTCTTATTCCAGCGAATTCCTAAGTTGGAATATTTGATGATGATTTGGAGATCAAATCTACAATCTGGAAAATATCTTGGAGGTTAAAATGGTGAGTGATGTTACAAAATATATTAATAAATCATCATTGAAAAAATTATGAATAATAATCATCCATTTATTAAAAATAAAGGAGAAGAAATAATATTCATCCATAAGAGCATAAATCATTATAAAATGGATTTATATAATAAATTATAATAAATGACATGATAAAGAAGAGTAAAAATGGATGAAATAAGTGTTAAAAAGTGGTCATATTCACGGCCCAACATACCCCCAAACTGAATATATTGCATGTCCTCATGCAACCCAGAACTGAATATATTGCATGTCTTCATGCAACCCAAAGACAAAACTCATGTGTTAACCAAGAAAAAATTGTTCATCGCAAATCGTGAAATGGATGGAACAAATGAATTTTTCCTCAAATAATGAATATTCAATTTTAGCAATCTTGATAAAGGCATAACAATTTTGATAGTTGACGTTCAACTATATGTATATGAAGTTGCAGAAAAATGTGACATAAGTAACAACAAACTTCATTAACCATTTTCTCAAAAATCAAATCGTTTTGATGCACGGATCAAGAGATATAAACAAAATGGTTGTAGATGATAGTGCATAATTTTTGAGATTTTATGAACTAATTTACGCGTGAAATTATCTGGGTTTGTGTAATTAATAATACCTCTTTGTTATCCAGAAATCACAAGAATTCAGTTCATAGTTTTAAAGATTTATGCAAAACAATTTATGCACTATATACAAATGAAATTGTATGCCTTAAATGAGAAAGAAAGTGGAAAACATCCATCATGTGTAGCAATTACCCCCCCTCAAATTGAAGAATTAGCATGTCCTCATGCGATGCTAGAAAACAAAGAGAGGTGGTTGCTACAATCTGTTGAAATCTATGCTTGGTGTAAAACAACATGGAATAAAGGAGGTGTTGAGAATGAATAAAAATATCAAAGAAGATTACTGACATGGTCATAAGAAAGAAATGAAGGAAATCAACACTCCCCCAAACTGAAAGATGAGACGTGTCTAAAAAGTTGGGAAGTGGTAAAGATGTGGAATGAATGATGATAAATAATGCTCAATGGATTTTCATGAAATTCTCCTAAATTCATAATAAATCAAAAAATAATGCTATTTTACCTCAAGTGTTACCTCCGAAAAAATGTGAAAGGACATGTAGGGACTGGCCTTTGTTGAAGCTGATGTAGGCTGAGCAGATACTGAAAGTGATGCAAAAAGTGGAATCCATGCAAGCACATCATGTCTGAAGAATTGTGCGCATTCGCGAGCCTTTGATGTTAGTTGCAATAGTGTGGTCGTGCTGCGGATAGAATTTTCCCCCATACTTGTTTTCCTGTAAATAAATCATGATTCTGTATGCAATTTTCTTGAATCCACAGTTTTAGTTTTGAATGGAAACAGATAAGATGTATTCCAAAAGTTCAATCAACAAAAATTATGTAGAAATGCAGTATCAATATTGTGGCAAATCAGCAAATAGAAGAGCTGCGTATTGCACAGCAATTGTGCAGCATGGAAATGCATACAGACTTATGATATGATCAAAAAATTATCGCATTACTGAAATCAATGCATATTTTGAAATCGTGAGTAGATATGGAAATATTTATGTAGTGATTCAAAAATAAGGGAAAAGGACAACTGATGTGAAAAAAAAAATACTTATGCGGTCATTATCCACATAAACCATTATGATCGATTTATAAATAAATTTCGTGCATAAGCGGTTCCGAACAAAGGGTTTAGGGGCATACTCTCATTTGATATTAGATAAAGATATAAGAAAATGGTTTATCATTACTATTGATTTGTGAAAAATATGACTTCAATACCATTAGCAGAGCTCTGTTGCCCACATGTGTCTATAACCTTGACAAAGTTGCTTTCTCACCCTTGGAACCATTATCCTTTATTTATGCCTAGGGAAATGCTGTGTGATATCATGATGGAGGCCACTGTGCTGGCTTGAGAATCAGATGAATCACAATGCCATTCACCAGGAATGAGTGAAATGTGGGCAGGCCGGATTGTGATGAGACCTCCTGTTCGAAGGACTTTTTATTTTTCTAAGTTGTCCATTGGATCATATCCTTGGTGTGGTGGCCATAATGGGAATGCCACTTCACTGCTCCTTTATGATCATGGTAGGTTGGCTCTTGATGAGACTCCCTATCCTCCATCTGCCATATCATAGAATTGTTAGTAATCATATAGAGATTTTTCTTTTTCTTTTTCTTTACATATAGCACTTCCCTATTTATATATAAAATGTGGCTCAACACTTCTTAAGAGTAGGGATGGTGGAAGAAGTCTGAACATCTCAATAGAGAAAGTATGCCCTTATTCTTATTCAATAAATAAAAATCAAAGAGAGTTGTGAAGATTTAGGAAAGAACCAACATGATAAAGATAGTCGATTATATTAATTTTAGTGAAAATAAAGACAACAAAGTGATATAGATAGTTGTGCCATTTTATTTTCTTATCACTACAAAACAATTTCTTAAAAATGACAATTTCTCTTGATTTGCTGATTCCAGTAACCTCTAATTTGTGTATCCTTCCATAAATTGTATGTTTGCCTTTCAAAAAGTCATGAAAAATTCAAAAAAATCCTCAAAAATTTGTTCACAAATAAGAAAAATGCGCTAAAAAAGTGTTGTTCCTTTGGAAATGAACAACAAAAACAATCTGCAAAAATATTGCTACTCCTTTCGAAAGGAACAACAAAAGTGTTGTTCCTTTGGAAAGGAACAACAAAAATGCTCACAATAATATTGTTGTTCCATTCGAAAGGAACAAGAAAATTGTTGTTCTTTTGGAAAGGAACATAAAAAATACTCACAACAATACTGTTGTTCCTTTAGAAAGGAACAACAAAAACACTCATAACAATACTGTTGTTCCTTTCGAAAGAAACATCAAAAGTGATGTTCCTTTGAAAAGGAAAAACAAAAATTTGTAGCAAGCAAAGTAAGAATGGTTTAAGAAATAAAATTCTATACAAAAAATAAACAAAGTAAAAGAAAACAAACTTTATGTATAGGTTTCAATAAAAAATATTATTATTATTATTATTATTATTATTATTTTATAGAATTGGTGCTGCCGAAGAATTATCTTCTGTAACTGAAACTTGCATGGTGGGGTCCTTATTGTGCAATTGAAAATGGAACGAAAACTACAATTTGGAGGGATCAACACCTGAAACACAAAAACATAAAAGAAATCAGAAAAGAAACAACACTTTATTAAGTTACAACAGCTATGATGTTATTTCCTAAGGGAATATTAATCTATTAATGGAAAAAAAATGATCTTTTAGAAAAATGTTTTAGTAGCAATGACATGAATCTTCAAATGGAAACAAATTATTCATTTCTTCTTGTTATGAATCTATTAGGTAATGAACTGAATGAAATGCACTTGTTTCACTAAAATTTCTTTCAAGAATCGCTCGTCCATAAATTGGCCTCTTTTTGTTCTGCAAAGACCTGCAAAAAACGAGTATCTAACTGCAATAGAATATTAAATCATGGAGAAAGAGAGGTGCGCGGGCTCCCCTAATCCAAGAATTATGCAAAAAACTAACAAGTAGTTACTTTGTAGAACAAATTCAAGGACAAAGTAAAATTAATTTATTACCTGCGGGAGAGCAGTGGCCAATCATGTTAACCAACAATGTTTCAATCATAACTTCTTTGTTTTTCGTCCGATTTGAGTGATTCCAAATCTAAATGAGAGCTAATTCAAATTTTTATATCCAATAGAAACAGGTTTTAAAAATTCAATGCTATGATATGTCAAATTCTCTTAGAACAACCTGCATAATAGTCATTTTCGATTTTCCAGCTTAGACCAATAGTTGATATTTCAAGCATAACTTTTTCGTTTGATGGAAGATTGAACCGATTCAAATTGGAGATTAAATTAGATTCATTTATTGATCTCCAATAGAAACATGTTTTGAATACAAGAATAATTGATGAGTCAAATACATTAATGAACAGCTGAGAAAATAGAGTTTCAAGAGTGCTGATTTATGATAGGTAGTCAGTATTTTGGTCATAAATTCCTCATACGATATCGAAATTGAGTGATTCAAATTGTGTTGTAAACTATATTCGTAAAGGAATCTCTAATATAAACAAGTTTTAAAAATATATTCATTTAGTTCTCAAAAAATTGACTGTCCCAACTCTATTCCTCAGCTGCCTACTAGACACCCTATCAATGTTTTGGTTCTAACTTTTTCGTTTAAAATCAAAATTGAGTGATTCAAATTGGGTTGGAAATTAGAAATCAAGGGCTACTTAGGATAGGAACAGGTTTTAAAAATATTCACTTTTGGTCCCCCAAAATATGACTGTCCCAACTGTGTTTTTAAAAATTTCATGAAGCCCGCAAGCCAAAAAAAAAAATGATATTCAAGAAATTTTTCCATATTGATGATAAAAATGAATATAAGTGTTTGTAGAATTGTTATTTGCAATATAATTCATCTACATACACAAATGAATTAGAATATTTATCATCAATATTGATTTCACAGTGTGTTTCAACAAAGAAACAACTATTTTTACACAAATAAAAAAATGTGTTTGTTTTATTTCCTTATTTATTTTATTTTCTCCACTATCCTACTATTCTTTGAGAATCGAATATGTTTATGTATAAGAGTATTTCTGGTGGAACTATTTTAGAAATAATTCCTCTAATATGTACATACCCAAATTTGAAAAATGCATGTTGATAAAAATTAGGGTATGAGAAGCCAACTTCTCTTGAAAAGATGGTGCCAAAAATTGTTGAAGCATGGAGTAATGTTGCAAAAAAATGATGAAGTGAAACCAATCTTCAATGTATCCCTTACTTTCTTTATTTCCCATAGCCATCGTATCATGAAGTTCTTGAGCTTTTAAAATGATTTGTTGGTGCAAACTAGAAGAAACCTCATTTTCTTTCATAACTTCTACAATTTTTGGATTTGATACATTTTGAGTCTCAGTGTAAGTTTTCTCCAATAGTGCATGTGAGATAGAATGGGTGGGAAAGGTGCATAAATTTTGTAGTTCAACACTGTAAGCATGGTGTACTGGTTTATTATGGTGAGGGTGTGGAATCAGTTGAGTAGGAAATTGTGTAGGGAATAGAGCCTCTTGATGATGTAGTTTATTGGGTTGAGTGGATGATTTTGATAGGCAAACAAGATGTTGTGGAAGAGCTGGAAGATGTGTTTGTGCTACAAGATGAGGGAGAGTAGTCATACAATCATAAGATGAACCATACCAAACTTGTAGACAAGATTGGTGGTGGTTATATTGCGATTGGCATGGCTGCCCTAACATATGAGTATTCCATAACGAATTAGGCAAGTAAGAGAATGGAGAGGAAGTGTTTTGAACCATACCTGTTGACCTTGTTGTAGCTTTCCCATCTCTTTGATATGCCACTTCCAAATTAGATAAGGAAGAACAACTATCTATGGGATGCTCTTTTCGGTAATGAGGGAAAAACACTTCATCAAATTTTTGATTTCTCTGAACCTGCAAAACATGCAATTGTGAATTTAGAGAGCTAATAAAATCATATTTAAAATTTTCAAATAAAACATTGATTTCAGCTCTTATATCTTCTGTTCTTGTAGCAAATTTGGAAAATAAAGAAGAAACTTCTCTAGAATTATTACCAGCCTTGGAAATTCCTCTTGAATACCCTATGCACAATTCACAAACATAATCATATGATAACTGAAAAACATCACCTCTTCCTATCAGATTTAAGAGTTCTAAAAAATCATCTTTGATTCCTTTAAGAAGGAGTGTTTTCAAGATCTCTTTTTCCAAATGCTTATGCTTTGATTTTTGAAGGTTGTATCGAAATCGCTCCACATAGTCCTCCAAGCTTTCATCTTCCCCATGTATCATACTGAAAATATCTTCATTGGATTTGCAATAGTCCTGGTACTTCTTCAAGAATATGTTCTTCATTTCCTCCCATGTTTGGATGCAGTTCCCACCTAGGCTTATGAACCATTGGAGAGCTGCTCCTTTTAGAGTAAGAGGAAACACTTTCAACCTTTGATCATTAGTACAATAATCATATCCTCTACAAAGTATTTCAAACTCAAATAAGAATATATCTGGATCTTCATTTGTCAAACCATGAAAATTTGGTATAGACAATGAGGGAATTATGTGCATTTGTGTCACTCCTCCTAGATCTTTGATAGAGAATTCAAAAGTTGCAATATGAGCCATTTCTTACCATAATAGAAGATTTTCTTCATGTGTTTCTTTAAGGATCCTCCTTCCAATGTTCCTATCAATTGGTTAGTGAAATGGGTGGTGCTTACATCACCACTCGAGTGGAATTACAAGATTTGTTTTCAAATATTCTACCTCTAAAATTAAAAAAAAAACGGAAGCATTCATTCCTACCTTAAGCTTTCACTCAATTCTACTATGAAGCGGGCCAGTGAACAAGTGTGTTCCTTGCTCAGTGCACAGGTTCTTACCTTTCGTCTTTAATACCAAATTCTTCCCAAGTAGAAAGAATTAAATATGCATCACTCTTTCTAAATGGTATATACTCTCACCGGCAACGACGCCAAAATGTTAAGGTATAAAAGGTGTCTTTTTAACGCCTATTTATCCTACATTAATTATCAATCTGGGAACGACTTTTTGTTTCAAGAGTGTACTCAGTCTGATGTAGCAATTTATCCAAGATTAATTCTCTTCAATGTGCAGTATAGTGTTGTAAATACAAGAGTAAATGGATGCTTGGAAAAGAAATCTAACAAAAACTCAAATGCTCTGAAATCCAACTATTCACTCAGCAAACATCAATTAATGATACAGTAGCAATAACTCATTCCTTTAGAAATTGATGCAATTTAAATCAAACTGGAGCAAGAAAATCAATCTGGGAACTTGGAAGCAATAACTAGTGTTCTCTACAGTTGACAGTCCTTCTTTAAAGCAATTAAAAGGAAATAGAAATTGAACTAAAGCTACTATTGAAAGTAAACTACAAAAACTCTTTAAAAAAACTCTTGCGATCTGTAAACTAATTAATCTGAAATGAACAACAATGTAAATGGATAGCAAACTGAAATTAAAGGAATTGAACAACAAAACTCTATTAAACGGTAAATCCTTTTGAACAACAAACTGAATAGCGAAGCTTTGTATCTGCACTCTGAAATGAACAGCAGTCAAATGAAACAAAAAATGGAATGGAACATCAAATGCCAAACAACGAAGCATAACAAGATAAGTAATTCGAGGGTTAATATTCTTGTTAAATTAGGAAGGAACGGCAACACAATCCATTATAATAAAACAATAAACTATTAAGCACAGAATTAGAATTAATTAAGATAGAACCAATATCACTTCCGCGAATCCAAGGATGATCTACGTAAGGTGATATGTTATCTCAATTAACCCACGTTGTAAGAAATAAGATTCAACTCACGATAAAGAAATAACTCATACACAGAACGCGTAAGACATAAAGATAGTAAGATGATAAACAACTAATGAAATAAACTCACAGTAACATGCATGTAGCAAATCGATCACATGCTGCAAGAATTGGAAATATAACACAGAGGAGTAGTTCATGCTACCAGGGGTTGGGCCCTTAACCACCAGCAGGGACTGCTCAAGATACTTCAAATGTTGCAAATGGAACAACAATTTCAATTAATCATTAAAATAGAGTAGCATTACAATGGAATCGTGTTTTCAATAACACAACTTTTGATTAAGTGTACAATTCACAAAAGCAACAACGATCCCCTCTCTTTTACAAACGCCTCCTTTTATAACCAGAGAGAGGAGAAATTAAATAGTAAATAGGATCTCTAATAACAATATTGGATTGTTCCCAACAACTAGATCAACCAGAAAATATATTTCCAACAATCTTTCAACAAGAGCAAGACGAATTTGGATTTGCAGCTAGAGATAATTTGGAGGACGGCCGCAACAACAAATATGAGAAAATCATGCTCAAATAACCCTACGTTTCTCTTAATATAGGCCGCATTTAGGCAAAACATTCTTTGGTTAAAATTAATTTGGTCCATTCCGGATAAAACCCATGTTACGGATTTTCCAGATTTTGCTTTATTTGCCTATAATCTCAACTACAAAACTGTCACGTATTATTCCAACAAATTTCTGAGTTAGAATATTTGATGATGATTTGGAGATCAAATCTATAATCTGGCAAATATCTTGGAGGCTAAAATGGTGAGTGTTGGTACAAAATATATTAATAAACCATCATTGATAAAATTATGCATAATAATCATCCATTTATTAAAAATAAAGGAGAAGAAATAATATTAATCCATAAGAGTATAAATCATTATAAAATGGATTTATATGATAAATTATAATAAATGACATGATAAAGAAGAGTAAAAATGGATGAAATAAGTGTTAAAAAGTGGTTTTATTCACGGCCCAGCATATATCTCCCTCTGATTTGGTTTAAAACCCCTCCTTTGATCTATCGGAATCTTCATTTTTTCTTAAAAAACGCTATTTTTGGGCCTAAATCAGTCTTTTGCACTATGTAGGTCTTAAGCCCCCGAGGGCTTATCTCCTTTAACCCTTTCCTCCATACGTCCTTATCCCTGCAATCGGGCACTAAAAGGGCTTAAAAAACTTTCCTGATCCCTTAATTTCTTTCTATTTTTATCTTTCTCGACATTTTGGTCCAAACAGATCTGGACCATTGATCTTTGCAGATCAATGACCATCGGGCCCCATCCTTCTTCCTGATCACCTTCCCTTCCTTCATCCCTTTTCAAAATAAACCGCCCCATATTTGAATCATAGCCGTTCATTCTTAAAATCTAATGACCAGGACATAATGTGATGACCCAAAAGCTTGTCCACTACTCGACGAAACAACTTGCATCATCGTGGACCCCGCATATATTTTTACCCTGCAGCTTGCCCTCCATCACGTTTTATTCGCACTGTTCTACCTATCGCCGATCATCCGATAGGCCATAATCAATCTCACGTAATTTTTGGCCTCCCTTCCCAGTCTGCACTTTCGCGCGATATAGGTGGTTTTGAAAATCCACGTGTCGAGTGCTGAGTGGAATCGCGTTCCAAAAGCGAATACCACCTACCCCCCCAAATGTTGCGCGAAAACCATTTCTGGTTTTTTGAAACCGCTTTTTCCAATTCTTGCCCTAATTCAAATTTAAAACCCTGTTTCGTTTTCCTCCATGGTTTTTTATCCTTTCACTACTGCATTCTTTCATCATCACGGCTCCGAAACATTTCCACAAACCTCCTAAGCAGTTCTAAACTGATTTAGTAGGATTTAAATAACATTTGTTTGTTTTTTATGCAGGTTTAATGAAGTTCAAGATAAAGCCCTCCCACAGGAAATTGTAGTTTTTTGGGCCAAGGATGACGATCCTCATAGCTCTGAATGCAAATTAGGGAGATCATGGGTTTAAATTTCATGGTTTGGAAGGGTCGATGAGTTATGATCATTGACTTTTCGGACAAATTCTTAAACAAACCTTCTGTGCACCCGCAAGAACAAACACAGTCAACATCAATTAATGAAGGAAAATTAGTGTCAAAGACGAAGATCAAAGCATAATTGAAGGAATAAAGATGTTAATTAAAGCTCAAAGGATCAAGGCATGAACTATGGAATCAAAGGCCTAATGCACAAAATCAGTGTCAAAGATGAAGATTATGGCTTAATCAAGCCTAAACATAGATTTGAAGATAAATCATTGTGTTTATGAAACAAAGAGATATCAGTTGAAGGACACCTCAGAGCTACATCAAAGGGGCTAATTGATTGCCCAGCTACTATATTTCCACCTTGCAGCTTTTTACCTCAAAGGCATACCCAGATCAAATCTCAGTCCGAAGCATTAAGACTAAAGCCAACTGATAGTTATTACAAATAAAGGAAGATATTTCAAACTGTTAGTAAAGTTATTAAAAAGATAAGAAAATGCCTTAAATTCAATATTTTTACCCACGAAGCCTAAAAAGCAGAAACAAAGTAAATAAGACTAAGTTGTAATTCGATGCTTTCCTGCCTTATGCCTTGCATGGTTTTCAAGGCTAGGAGTTGCATTTAGTATAGAATTAATGATACTCAACCCTAGAACTCTCCCACCTCCTCATTTATTCTATAAATACTTTTGAAGAAGATGAGAAGTTGTTGGTTGATTGATCACTAGTTGTAACACTGAAACTCTCTGAAATAATACATAGTCTGTTTGATGTTGAAGAAGAAATTGAAGTCTTGGAAGCTTGATGATGTTGTGACATGCTTGTTCTTAAGAAGGCTCTATCATTGGATCCCTGAGCTTGGCTGTTGGTGATGTATTCTGAACTGTCTGCTGTTTTTCCTTTTTCCATTATGTTTCATAAATTCTTACTACATTAGGGTGAAAAGTTTAGGCTAAGAAATGACTCTTGGAAGCACCTTAGACCTGTTTATCCTTCATTGTTTTATGTTTTCTTCTGCTGAGGTATTTTAGAGTCTTTAATATTTCTCTTTAGTCATCATGCTTGTTTATTTCTCTAATAGTTCAAATAGTTGGTTCCAACATGATTTATGGTTTTCCTTGCTTGTCTGCTACCACTTGAAAGTTGTTTTTGAAGTCTCCCTTTGAAGTACCATTATTTACAGTTAGCCAAGGAGGTCTGTTTTGATCATACCCTTTGTCCCTGCTTGAACAATTGTTTTAAAGATCTTTATAGTTGTGATCATAGATGTGTTAGGTACTGCAATTATTAGTGAATCTTTTATGTTTTCTAATTCCTTTGAAATAAAATCTTTGAGGAAATAGGATGTGCTCCCGAATCTTAGATTTCATTTCAAAATTTGTCTTGAAGTCATTATTTGCTTAAAGTGCGGTTTGTATAATTCATGGTTAGCCCTATCTATCAAATGATTCTTTATATTCAATTTATGTTTTTAAGTTCCCTTTGTTTAGAATTCAAACTCTCTTTCAAAATCATTAATGTCCATATCATTCACAAAAATAAAGGATCATGTGGCCAAGTTATATTTGCCCTTTGATATCCCATATCCATTGATGAGCTTGTCATAAAAATCTTCTTGACTCCATTGCTCAATGAACTTGATACTTCTTCTTTCTATCTATACTGCCTAGACCTTTCGTGTGTTTCTGTACCAATTCAACCAAACAAAAAAATCAAACAAACACTTGCACTTAATAACTATTATAAAATCAATACTTAAAAGAAAGCAAGACATACCTTTGTAAACAATTTGAGAGATCCCTCTCTGAGAACAGGAGGATTAAATCCTGGAAC
The DNA here is from genome assembly GCA_034641835.2 of Pinus albicaulis. Classification (NCBI taxonomy): domain Eukaryota; kingdom Viridiplantae; phylum Streptophyta; class Pinopsida; order Pinales; family Pinaceae; genus Pinus; species Pinus albicaulis. Next base: position 336,828,694 of record CM076581.1, read on the forward strand.
TCTAAAGATTGGTTCTGATGTTGCCTTGTCTTTTGGTTGGCCAATCTATCAAAACAAAAGATCCCAACAAGAAGAGTGACTCATAATTTTATATAAATTAGGTATAGGTCACTTGTATTTATAACCTTCCAATGGGCCCACTTTCATTTTGGTCCAACATGATCCAATATGCACATGTATGTAGGGCTAACCTAATTGAATGTACATGAGTTGGTTCATAAATTCAAAAACCGACTTCTACTTGTTTAAATGAGGTGATATTTAGGTCAATTTTGGTCCTCTTAAAAAGAGGAATTCAATACAGTGATAATCTATGTTATCTGAGTTTTCTAAGGTGGAATTTTACCATAGTTTCATATTTTTAATACTCCCTCTCAACTAGGAAGAATTCCACTTGACAATATTTGTTTGTTGATCATCATGTCATCCTATTATGTTGTCGCCATGATGTGACCATCTCAAGTATATTCATAATATAAAATCATCAATATTCATATCAATCCATCCCTTTCTTATTCTTTCTTATCTCTTTATTTTCCCTACTCATATGATGAACATTCACGAATCTAGAAGAAGAATTTTTCATCAAAGGGGAATCTAAGATACCACCCTTTATTCATCAGGATACTACCCGGAACCTTTTTCTAGTGGGATACTACAAAAAAATATCATCAGTGGGGAGTCAATTCACATCATCGTCAGAAAGCATATCATTAGGGAGAACGTCTCAACATGGATCCACATTGGGAAACTACTACTCAACCTGAAATATCATGGGGGGCTACTAATACGACCCCATATAGAGCAATAGGATGTCTAAACACACATGGGAGAACATGTAAAACCTAGTAACACATTGGGGATATCATTCTCAACCCAAAACCACATAGGGAAGAAAAATTCAACTCAATATTATTGCCTAATGATCTTCGCATCAATTGCCCTAAATAGTCATGTGGTAGAACACCTGCATCATAATCTGATTTGGAGGAGATACCCAAGTTACAAAGAGGTAAGGATCACATGCCTCCAAGCCTCCTCAAGCCATCTATCAGATGGAGAGGGATAATCCCAACAAGGCCTGCTTGTGGATATGATGCCAACTAGGGTATACTCTACAATGACCAAAGGTGGGGGAGATACCCAACTTGTAAAAAAATAAAAGGATCACAAAAATACCATGGTTGACAGATAGGGGTGATCCCATATTTTCCAGATATCCCTCAACCTCAGGATCCATCTAACTCAATTCCACACCATTGGAGCTCAAACAAGGGGGAAGATCTAGCTCTATGTCCTCGATCAGCTATGCTGTCATCATACTCATATCTGGTATTAGTGTGATATTAATGTAGCAATGTAAAATGTCTATAGTTCATACAAGAAATAAAATAAAATATCATGTCAGAACATAAATAATCATATAAATTACAAAAGAATACCATATTCATGCTCCCTCTCAAGAAGGTGCCAACCACAAGCCTAAGCTTGTCATATATAATTGCACTATCTCAATATTTGAAAGTATATCAGTCCCAAATATATATGGTACGCTCTACTGATTGTATCCCACTCTTTGTCATCACAATGTATCCATGTCATATCCAAATCATTCTCATAAAACTCTCTAAGGATATTCTTCATCTTGCCTCATAGCTAGCCATGATCACAACATCATATTCAACCTCGGTCGTGTTATGGACCTCTCATCCAAGATATAATGACAGATCTCATACTAAGGCAACATCCAAATGTGCTCATCAATAATAATCCCAAACATCAACAATAAATCCATGCAGTCATATATACATAATATCTTAGAACAATAATTAATCATCTTATGCAGATATCTTGAAGAATTCTTGGTGGAAACTTAATGTCACTGAAGAATCTCAATCAACTTAGGTTCTATGCACATCATGTATGTATATATAGGCATGGATGTTAAAAACAAAACATCAATTTTTCAATCAACTGTCATATGCTGTGAAAATTTCAACAACGTCTTGAACTTCAAATCAGAGTTTCCAAGGATTTGTACTTCCACTTTCCAATAATTATTTAATAGATTCAAAATATAGATTATATTTTTCCAACTTTCAGAATGATTCATCATGTCATGATTCATCATTTCGAGCTTCAGAAGCCATCTACCTCTTAATTTTATCATCATAGGATCATTTCCTATCAAGAGTAGATAATCAATATATAGAACCAAAGCCAAAATCAAAATCATACCTTGGAACACTTTTGAAGCAGAGGTTTGTATCAACACATCATCTTGGCTTCACCAGATAACTATCGATGCAGCCATATCTGGATTGGGGAGCTTGCTTCATTCGATGCGCATTGCAACCATAAAACTTTACTAAACCAACATTTCCAGCCTTTCATAAATCAATATTTTTCAACAAAATCAACTAAGTCATCTCATCAAAGTTTAGAATCCACATCAATACTAATATCAAAGTCATCAATATTGCAGTGTCAATCCTTTAGACCATGTGACAACTAGAATTCTCATCAAGTCATGATTTAATCTATTATCATTCCAACAGGTTGTCATCAACCACACAATATCAATCCAAAACTTCATCAAGACATTCTTATGATCATAATACAAGTCATTTCTATCATTATATGTAAATTCATACACCAAGGGTAAGTCATGCATGTTTTATCTTCATACTAAATCATAACTATTAATACTTCAACCATTGTGATAGGAACAAGGAGGCCAATACACAACCTTTTTTTTTCTCGAATACTCATATAATTCAACGAATGTCACTATGATCATATATCATTTTCATCTAGGAAAGTAATCAAATTAAATCATTATACATGATGTCAAATCCAAATTTTCTATCATAGTGAGAACTATAGTCCAAGACATATCTCAATCATTGATTCAAATTTCTAAGTCATTATGAGGCATCATGTAAAAACTCGAAACATTTCTCATCTATATCAATTAGTCAAATCATTTCAAACCCTTGTAGCAAAAACTTAAAACATAATGACATATCTATATGTATGCCCTGGTCACCTACAAACACGAGTTCAGTCTTCGTGTTCATATTATAACAAACATTCAAACTTTATCGTTCAGAGATATTTTTTTTTCTACTTCTCATACATAGGACTGAAATCCTTCACATAAACATCAGATTTCATGCAAAAAAACTTTATTTTTGTGTCCTATAGGCATATTATCTCTCTAGGGACTTCCTCAGTGTGTTAGGGAGATTATAGTCACACTCTTCAAGATTTTATGCGAGCGACTAAGGTCTAATCAACTCATAACATATTTCGGTGCCTTGGTTTCACCTTTGATCTTACATTCGTGCGAATGGGAGGCTATATTCACACCTATAAGCTTGCTTCCATGCGATCAAGGCTTAAACCAAGGGAAAAAATCTCTTTCCTCATATCAGAACTTTGTTGCAGATTATCAGTGTCAGATATTTGTCTATTCATGCCCATATATCATATTTCAATGGTACATATAATGAAAATGAAAGTAGGAGAGGTGATCTTATGGGGAGGTTCCCCCTCTCAATGGGAATCCGATTCAGTCATCTTCATTCATGTCATCAACCTGTGTATAATATTGTTATGCATTAGCAGATCTGTTAGATCATAAAGTCAAACATATACCCATCATGTTCATAACATGATAACATCCGATACTACATTATCACATCATGGCATCAATATTTCATCAAGTGTTAGAGTAACATGATAGGGGCACCTGACAAGTGTGACATCATACTTCAAAGGTCATGAACACAATATCACTTCTATCAATTCGATCCATCACATTTGGAATTTTTTTTTTACCATATGCCATAGTTACTAATCACATCAAAACATGACCATGATTAATAAGATATCTAGAGTATAAATCTCATAGCTATACTTCTATCATGGTTACCATTCTTATCATGATAAATAGGATTGATTATGGTCATTCAATAAAAATTTACCAAAACAACAAGAGTGTCAAAACTTTATCCATACTTTCATCATTCTCATCACAAGCATTATCAATAGCATTATATATACAAATCAATGAGGTAACCTTCTATATGAGATCCATCATGTCTTATGTATGTCAAGTGTCAAGAATATTATTTACTAGAGTCAAGGTTCTAGCCTTCTTCATGGGATTGGGATATCCAAAACAATAGATGTTAGCCAAACATCAAACATACCAATGTATCAATGATCAAAATTAAGTAACCCCATAGAATCAAGAATATGATCATGACCAAAATTTTCAATACCAGGTGAACCATTTCATCACAAAAACCATGAATTCAAATTAATTTCATATGCAGGCATGGACCATTCGAGAAGGATATATTCTCATCATACCTTAGGGCTAACCTTTCCATTCAATATTATATTTGAAACATAACATTAAAACAATATACCATGCATATATTGTAGTATTCAAATACCTGTGCATTGTCTTAGAGGAAAATTGTAGTACTTGTCTCATTCTTCATCAAGAGCCTCTTTTCCGATGCTAGATATTATCTTCCTACACTAGCCATGATCCTCAAGAAGGATACACTTCCCATATATCATCAAGAAGTTAGGAGAATCCAAATACTCATATATATATATATATATATATATATATATATATATATATATATATATATATATATATATATATATGTTGGAAGCATGAGTAATATTCAAAAAAATAATCCGATCTATAATTCTAAACAACAGAAAAGACATAGAGAAGCATCATAAGTATATAAATAATTATCTTCAATGAGAGGTGATCCTCTCCCTCTTGAACCAACCTTCAAGAGTCGTCATTGTCCATTGTCCACATAACAATGTTGCCTTCAATCATCTATATCAACAACCAGGCATACTAGATACTATCCCATCTAGGGCTTCATCAGACTAGTCATAAGTGCTTGAACATATTGACTTTGACCATGATAATGTTTCTAGAATTCATATCTCAATTATTTTATGTAAACAAGGGTTTTTCTCAAACCCTAACTATCAAACCCTAATGAAAAAATTGCCTAATTTTTTATTCAAACCTTAGAATTATTTTAGGTCTCCTCTATCTTCTTCTTTCTTCCATCAATGGTGTCATCGTAGGGGTGATATACATAAATTTTATTCAACCCAACTCAGATACCATGTTAATTTTTCATAGGGATATATTGTTCTTTTCTTTGATAATTTCATTTATTCAATAATACATTAGGTTTACCCCACAACATCATAGCTAGATTTACATCATTATTAATCAACATATTCAATTATGTAGAAATAATAATATCATCATCATCACTACAGTGAAACATAAAGGAACAATAGAAGAAAAACATGCACACATAAAGACACCACAATTGGTTGGAGACTAGGACAAAACCCACTATGGGGAAATCCCTTGCAAATTATTCTTCTTAGATTGTCATCAAATGATTCATCAAAAGGGAGTAAAATGATCCATATATTCATTTATGCAACTAACCATAAAAACAACTAAAAAATCCATGAAATGAGCCCAACATGTATATACTTAGAAATATTATTCTGAAGTCTATACTGAATTTTCACTATCTAAAATCAACTTTCAAACTCTACAGTCACTGAGCGGAATGTTTGAAATATTGAAACTTCATATTTTATTCCCCAGTCACATGGAGGAGGAGCCATCTATACAAATAGGGTCCCAGTCACTCCCTTAAGCCTGGAAAGTTGCGAGTAGGGCTAGAAACTAGATTGCAAAAACCCTAATATCCTAGTTGCATGGATGAAGGTTTGTCCATGAGACTGGAAGGCTCTAGTTGAACAGATGAGCTTCAGTGCGTGTGACCGTGGTATAGATCCTCCTATTATTTTCCTGCGACTAGGGAGAAAAACCCTAAATCAGATATTCAAGCCTCGAAAAATTCAATTTCACCTCAGAGCGAATCTGAAGCTCCATGGACGAGCCTCAGAATTTTGCGAGCCAAAATCCAAGAGAGGAGGGTGTTTAATCATTGTGTTCAAATGAGGTAGAAGTCACTTGTATTTATATCCTTCCAATGGGTTCAATTTTCTTTAGGGCTGACCTAATCCAATATGCACATGTATGTAGGGCCGACCTAATCTAATGTACATGAGTGGGTTCATAAATTCAAAAGCCAACTTATGATTTTCCAAATGAGGTGATATTTAGGTTGATTTTGGTCCTCTTGAAAAGAGGATTTCAATGAAATCATCATCTCTATCATTTGAGATGTACAAGATGGAATTTAACCACAATTTCATATTTTTAATAGTAGGGAGTGCAAGTAAATAGTTAGATCAATAGCTACAACTGGATTTATTTGTAGGCAACAAGTTTCACGTATGATTTCCTTGCTGATTTTTTGATGCATGGTATATGCATATGATTCTCTAGTTATGTGTTTTCATTTTCATGGAGATTTCCCTGGATTTACTATGCTTTTATCCTTTCCTTTCCATTTACTATATAGGCATGGTGTTGTGGGTTTTTCCACTTTTATTTTTATTTTTATTGGTGCTCAAGTTCCTTATGGCTGTGGGTTGGAGAAAATGCTCTAGAATCCTTGGAACAACTTGGATGAGTTACTAGTTCCTGGAGCTGTTTGTTGGGAAAAATGCTTTGGAGGCCTTGGTGGGTTAAGTTATTAGTCCTTGGAGTCACAGTTCGAACAAATGCTATAGAGCTCTGGATGGATGTGGGTTGAGTTACTAGTGCCTAGAGCCCTTGAAAACTTGGGTAGAGACTGATTTGGTTGATGTTATTGATTTCCAGACTGTAGAGATGGAATCACTATGGTTGAGGGTTGAGGTGGTTTGGCCTATGGAAGCCCTGGTTGGTTTTATTTTGATTTAATCCATGAGATCCCACATTCATGTTTGGAATATGGCATGGGGGTAATTGGATGAAAGAGAGATTTGGTTCAGACCAATATATGTTTAGGTGGTATTCGGAAGTCCCTAACTTGGTTGGTATTTTCCTATATTAGTAATATTTATTTTCCTACTGTGTTTTATGAATACTTGTAGCGATTATTGTTGAAAATACAACAAGAAATTCCTAATTTAATTTTACCTTGAATTAAATTAGGGGAAAATTGTAATTCCACATCACAAGACAACTTGAATGAGTTAACTGAGTTAGTATCACTTAGTTAGCTTGGCTAATTCAAGTTGAGGGCTTAATTTGAGATTTGTACAGTGACTCCTAAATTTGAGGAGCCTAGGTTGAGTTAATTTTAGTTGTAACAATTTAATTCAATTAAATTGATTTAAATTTAATTGGGGTGCAAATTTTGTGTTCAACAAGTTAACTGATAAATAAGCCTTAATTAACTCATGCACACATGAAATTTGAGTTTCCAAGTTGAGATTAGAGATAAAGTGAAATGCACTATCAATTGTATTATTATCCGAGTTGTATAGGTGGTGCATGTATTCAGAGAAGGGCCTGCAAATATTGCACAATTCTGGATGGGGATTTCCATAATTAATAGGGGACTAATTCCTTGAGAAACAACATAAGGAAATAGGAGCTTGGCATAAAACATAATTGGCTAAGTGTTGGCTAGAGTCAGTTTGTGAGGAAGTGAGATAGATTATACTTATGCAAAGGTTGCTTAGGTTTTAGAAAGCATTGTATTTCTTCTCTATTTTCCGATTGATGCAATACAAATAGGAAGGGGTTTTGAGTAGTTTCTTTCCCCTAGATTTATCCTCATGTATGTGTATTGATTCATTTCACATGTTTTGATATATTCTCTTAATTGTGAATTATTCTCCGCAAATGATTAGATTTGATTTGAGTCTTATGTTTTAGAAAATTACATGAGAAGCATTGAATCTACAATTAATTTCTACATGATATCATAACTATATTCACAATAGAGAAGATAATTCAAATTTGTCATTGCAGGAGGTTCGAATTTTGAGATTTTTTTTGTAGGTTTTCTCCAGGAATAAGAAGATGACTTCCATCAAACTCAGGTTTGAGTATGCTTTGGAAGGAACCAAAAAAATTATGGCATGGGAGATCCACATAGAGGCAATAATAGATGACCATGGGATGACAAATTCCCAAGAATTTGATGTCCAAGATCTATGTCATTGGAAGAAGGATGTGGCTAAAAAGAGGAGAATCATATTAGAGGGAGTTCGAGGTCATATTGTCTCGAATATCCATGTGAATGAAACTTCATTCATGATGTGGAAAATGCTGACAAATTTTTTTTAGAAAAATAATGATCACAAGAAGTTGGCACTGAAGGACAAGCTTCGAATCATCAAAATGCAAAACATTGAATCAATTCCGTAGCACCTGAGGAATTTTACATAGTGTCATGATGAACTTGGTAGGGTTGGTGTGACTATACCTAAAGAATATTTGGTAGCTCTATCTCTATTGGGCCTTCCCAAAAGGTGGCACAATTATCAAGATTCTGTAAATGGTAGAGACAAACTACCAATTTGGGAGAAGTTATTGTTCGATCTAGTGCAGGAACAAATGAGGTGGAATACTAGAGATGGGACCTCATCCAAATATGACGAATAGGAATTTCCATTAGTTAGAAAGTGAAATAAATCCAAGGGAAAGAAGTCCTGAGGTGAGTATAATTTTAACCAAGAGGAAAAGAAGAAAGACTTGTCCAAAATCAATTTATTTCAATGTCATGAATAAAGACACTATGCCACGAAGTGTCCATGGAAGAAGGTAAGAAAAAGGGAGTCTACAATAGCTGCAACAGGAGAAGCCTTGGCTTAAACTTCTCTGCTTTATTTCACTCTCATTGCATGCATGGAAAGAACAATGATGGGCGGTGTGTGGTATATCTGGATAGTGGTTCTTCGTTCCACATGATGGGGAATAAAGGTTTCTTCAGTGACATGGAGGCGAAAGGCCTCAAGCAAAACATTGAGTTTGGAGATGACAAATGGTATAACGTGACTAATATCGATACATTCACCTTTCATAGGGAGTTGGGCTTCGCTCCGAGACTCAAGGATGTGATTTTTGTTCCAGGACTAAAGAAGAATATTATTTTCGTCGCGGTGTTGCAATACCATAGCCACGATGTGATATTCAACAAAGGAAATTCCTAAGACACATCGCCACAAGAAAAGTGAAAAGAATTTGTGTGTGAGTCAAGAACCTATTGTTGATGCTGAAAGAGTTGCC
>CM076581.1:337456458-337520128 GCA_034641835.2 Pinus albicaulis
TTTGCCATAAAGAATTGTTTCTTTTGTGGTCAGAACAACCTACAAGCATGACTCCAATGAGGTGTTTTTAACAACATTTCCTTCGACGTTTATGCTTTATTATTCGCTTCGCTACACATAGTGTTATATACGTGTTTAACTCATCAATCATGTATCTTGTATCATTTGAATAAGTGTGTGTTCGCAGGTTCATTGAGTTCTTTTGAGACCAAAGGAAAGGAGACTTAAGCGGTAGCCGGACACACACCACGGGCGAGATCCCTGTTCCAAACGATTTAGAGTCTAGTTGGGGATTTTAACCGGGGAGATCCTATTTGTTGGTTGGACAAAACTTTTTCCGTGCCTACGTATATATATATATGTATGTATGTATGTATGTATGTATGTATATATATATATATATATATATATATATATATATACATACATATATGTTAGGTCTCTTTATTACTAGTGTAGTCCTTTATTGTTGTTAGAGTAGCCCCTTTATTGTTATTGTTATACTCTTGTAGCCCCCATATTGTTATTATTGTGCCCCATAAAAGCCACTATTGTTATTGTTGTGCCCATACATTATTATGTTAGGTCGGTTAGCATTATATTGTGACCCCATGGATTCCTATATATAGAAAGGAGGTTTTTTCATTTGTATCATCCAAGAATTGTTCATTTATGTAATGTAAAGGAGGTTGCTCCCTCGAAGTGGTTGACTTCTAAGGCATTGATCTCACTTTTCTTCTATTTTTGGAGATGGTTTCATAACATTCGGTATGAGAGCTTTGGATTCTAAGGTTTCGCTGCTTCAAACAGGTCATCGTGGAATTTTCACTATAATTTTTTTTCTATGTAGGGTCAGAAGCTAAAAAAAACCCATTTCTGAAGAAATACTGAGGAAATGCGTGTAAAAATTATAGATCTTGGTTCGCAATATTTTCGAAGATATGATCTATGGAAGCAAGGGTTTTTGAAAGCTCCCGAATTTCATCTCAAAGTAGTGACCTTGTGAAAATCGTCATAACTCTCTCTCTGAGCATCGGATTGGAATTATGTAAAAAGTGGCCGACAGTACACGTACTGTAGTTTCCTGTGCATCAATTTCATAGCCAAAGGAGGAAATAGTGACATGTGGCATGCTGTACAATTTTTCTCTACTGAACCATGCCATAATTATGTCATTGTGGGAGATTGGGCATAACTTTGCCTTGAAGAATCCAAATCAGGTCAGACCCGTGGAATTGGAAAGAAGATTCAGAGGGCTACTAAGGACTGAACATAAAATCTTAGGGATCTGAAATTACAAAGATACATCAGTTTCAATATCGAGCTTTTCAAAAGCAAGAAAAAAATGTGTATATTTTTTTCAAATTGCATAATTCTTATTTGAAAAATTAGTTTGAAGCGATTCCAAGGGCATATTGAAGCATATAATTCAATATTGGATTTTAAAATTCCCCCTAAAAATAATTCAACACCCATTAAGCCCTCATAATTCTCTACTATGACTCATGAAGAGGAGGAAGTGTAACATGATATATCAAAATTACAAGAGCAAGTGCAACAACTTTCGCTCTCGCAAAGACCAACAAAAAATGAAATGGAAGTTTTGAAGAAAAATATGGATTCTAAGATGGATGTTTGAAGAAAGGCATGGAAGCTAAGATGGATGGTTTTGTTAGGTCCCTATATTACTAGTGTAGTTCCTTATTGTTCCTAGTGCAGCCCCCTTATTGTTATTGTTGTACCCCTGTAACCCCAATATTGTTATTATTGTGCCCTTACCTTATTATTGTTAGGTCGGATAGGATTATTTTGTGACCCCATGGACTACTATATATAGAAGAAGGTTTTGTCATTTGTATCATCCAAGAATTTTTCATTTATGTAATGTAAAGGAGGTTTCCCCCTCGAAGTGGATTATTTATAAGGTGTTGATCTCTCTTTTCTTCTACTTTTGGAGCTAGTTTCATAACATTTGGTATCAGAGCTTTGGATTCTAAGGTTTCGCTACTCCAACCAGGTCATCGTGGAATTTTCGCTATCAATTTTTTACTACGAAGATTCAGAAGCTGAAATTTTTATCACACGAAGTCGAAATCCTAAGGGACATCTTATAAAAATTTTAGATCTTGGTTCACAATATTTTCAGAGATATGATCTGTGGAAGTTAGGGTTTTTTTAGGCTCTCGAATTTCATCTTAAAGAGGTGACCGTGGAAAAATCATCATAAATATCTCTCTGAGAATCAAATTTGAATTTTGTAAAAACTAGCCATCAGTACACAGACAGTAGTTTCTTGTATATCAATTTTATAGCTAAATAAGGAGGAAAAAATGACATGTGGCATGCCATACAAGTTCGCTCTACTAAACCAGTCCATAATTAGGCATTGTGGGAGAATGGGAATAACTTTGCCTTGAAGAATCAAAATTAGGTCAAACCTGTGGCATTTGAAAGAAGCTTCAGAGGGCTACTACAGGACCAAATTTCAAATATTGAAGATCCAAAATCATAGAGATAATTCAGTTTCAATATCGAGCTCCTCAAAAGCAAGAAAAAGGTGTGTATTTTTTTTTATTATTTATTTATTTATTTTCGAACTACAGAAGCCTTTTTTGAAGAATCAGTTTGAATTGATTCCAAGGAAATATTGTAGAATAGATATCAGTATTAGGTTCTAAAATGCCCCCTAAAAATAATTCAACACCCATTAATCCTTTAGAAGGCTCTGCTTGACTGATGAAGAAAAATAAGTGCAACATGACATATCAAAATTACACGAGAAAGTGCACCAAATTTCACTCTCGCAAAGAGAAACAAAAAACGAAATGGAAGTTTTGAAGAGAGGCGTGGAAGATAAGATGGATGGTTTGAAGAAAGGCGTGGAAGCTAATATGGATGACATCACTAGTACATCTGGTCAAAATTCCAACACTTTAGTTCCGACACTTTTGATGTATTGTCATAAATTTCCCCAATTTTTCTCATTTTTTTAATCCCGCCAACAAGCATCGCTCTAGCGACATTTTTGGAGTATCGTCGAAACAACGACATTTAGGACAATCGTTGGAATACTGACGTTTCAGGACAAACCTTCGGTGTTGTGACATTTAGGAGACAGTCGTCGGTCCTGCGACATTTAGGGATACCGTCGGTCTTGTGATGTTTAGGGATACTGTCAGTCTTGCGATGTTGAGGGAAAATTTGTCGGAATACCGATGTTTAGGAGACATACGTCGGTCTTGCGACGTTTAGGAGATGGCCATCGGTCTTGCGAAGTTTAGGGATACCGTCGGTATTGTGACGTTTAGGGCTAAAACATCGGTCTTACAACGTTTAGGGAAAAGACTTGGAAATTTAATTTGGCGGCTACTCTAAAATATTAATCGACCTATTCAAATTTATTTTCCTGCTCTGATTATTTGGTGCTAATTCCGCTAAATATTTTTTTGTATGGTAGTCTGCAGATACACCAGGAAGTCTGAAAATACTCCAGGAAATTGGTAGCGACACCCATTAAGTTCGCGTACTTCAATTTAGAGAGCAGCAGCTTTGAGGTAATATAACTTTGCGCACTTGCTTGCTGTGACACAACTATGGCTGAAAATATGATATACACTAGTTCTTCTTTCTCACTAATATTGGCATTGCTCTGCAGAGATGACTTGCAGAAGTTCGGGTGCTGTGATGCCTGGCACGCTAAATCTATTTTTTGGCTGGAGGAAGATTTCTGAACTGAGATCTCTTCATAGCCACTGTCGGTCGATGGATAATAAGCTGAGGATAATAATAGCCACGCTAATTCCGCTAAAGAATGCAGAAAACCGAAGAGTTACATCCACGAACATACCCTGCAATTGGTTTATCCCATGGTAAAGAGTAATAATAGACACTAGCATTACATTTCATGATCTGCGCCTATTTTACAGATTTATTACACTTGTATACATTTAGATTCCACTTGTTTTTACACTTGTATACATTTAGATTCCACTTCCAATCATGATGCTTTGGATTTATTAAAGCAAAGAAGGGGTATCACACAGATATCAATGCTTGTTGCATGTGAGAGTGTGGGATGTGTTTATTTTCCAGTTTATCTTCATGAAAAAGGAAACTTCCTATTTAAAATGTAGGTAGGTTTTAGTTCTTTCCGTCCTTAGAATTTATATTCCCTAATGAGTTTATCACGCAAGCAATCTGAATGATGACATAATTTTTTCATGCAAGAAATTTGAATGATGAAAAAAGTAAAGAGAGTGGATATCTAACCAAAGCCCCCATTTAATAATTTTTTGAGGAACCATATGAATGTGCAAAAAAAAAAATTTGGTTCTTCATATGAATATCTCTTAACAGGTTCTTCTAGTGTTTGTTATTTATATAGCCTACCTATCACTATCTTTAACTAGCTATTGCATTTACTCATTTTTAGTATTTCATATTATGTATAGTACCTATAAGAGTGTTATACCTTGACACAGTTCACTACCTTTTGTGGAGAAAAAGCAATTGGAAATTTTTGAAAACACACATCCACAAAATCTTTGAAAAGCTGATATACCAAACACTCTAAAAGTGCATCTCACATTTCAATATTCTTACAAACCTCTTTAATAAATCCATTCATGTTGACCATTATTCGTTGTTCCACTATTCCTTTCCATAATCATTTCCCAGTTATGAAAAATATTCTTTGGCACTAAGACCTAAATCAGTAGAGAATAATACATCACATCATTCTGATTTAACATAGAAGGCCTAACCTCATTGGAAAATAAGTTCTTTGACATATGAAAAAGTATCTAGCACCCATCAAGCGCAACTGAATATCACAACCATCAAGTACTACCAAGTGACATATCACTGATGTCTGATACTCTGTTGATTATCAGTTATTACCTTGGAGCAATGCCACATCAGATTATAGAAGGATTGCATTTATCCAACATTCTTTAGTCCAATATCCTTTCCATAACCATTTATTTGATTTGCAAAGTCTTCTTTGGCACTATGATCTACATCAATAGAGAAAGGTACATCACATCACTATGATTTAACTTATAGGCTCAACCTAACTGGTAAATAATTTCTCTGGCATACAAAAAATTATCCAGTACCCATCAAGCACAATTGAGTATCATTGATCATTGAGTACTACCAATTTATATACCACTATATGCTACTAAGTACCATAGAATCAAAGATATCACCAACTCTTTTGACTATCAATTATTACCCTGCAACAATGTACACCAGAATATAGAGGGTTTTCATTTGAGCAAGACAAGCATGCAATTATGACTAAAGAGCCAAAAACAACCCCATAGCAACTAGTGCTCTAGCTCCTATAATCCACGATATGCTTAGTGCTCAGCTCCTCTAACTGGGAACTTTATTCATTGTATTCATGTAGCCCCACAATCCCATTTTGTAGGTGTTTTGTCTCTTCCTTTAGCTACACAATTTTTTTCTCTGGCTCTACAGGTCCTTCCTATAGCTTAATGGATTTTCCTGAAATATTGATTTGCTTGATACGTAGCCTTATTTGTTAGATATGTGGTTTTTTCGCTTGATTTTATTGGAGGTTATTTGCAATTATTGTCTATTTTCTTTCTTATATTCCTCCTTTTGACAACTAACTAATTCCTCAATAGTGATGGTTGTTGGAGAAGGAGGTTGAGGCTTCCCTTATCTGATCTTGTTACTCTTTATGGTCTTAAAGTATGTGAGGGATTTCTTTTATTTCCTTACTTGAGGTTTGGTTGGGGTACTTAAGCCTACTAGCGTAGAAACAATTTCCTCCTCTATGTTCCCCTCTATAGTGCTTTCTTTCTCCTCCATTGTCCTTTTCTTTGGCGGCCTGGATGATTTTGATGTGGCCTCTTGGATATTTTGTCCTATTTTTGTTACTCAAGATTGGCTAGCTCCTCTTTAGGAAAAAATTTCATTGTTTCTACCTCATTTTGTGTCTTTGTATTTTCTTCTTCCTTCTCCACTTCTTCTGATTTTCCTTTTGATTCTTCTTCTTCAATTTTAGCTGCCTCTTCTTTAGACTCCCCTTTTGTTGCTGCTCCTTCTAGTTCTAGCTGAGCTTAGGCTTGAATATCTAAGAAGGCCTCTCTATCCATATCTATAAAATCAACCCAAGGAATAAGGTTTTGGATAAACTCTAAAGCATCCATGACTATTAATTTTATTAGCCTATGGTGTGCTAGGTACTGGTCCTTTCCTCATTTTACCCTTAGGCTAATTTCTTTTATTTACTGAAGAAGGAAATGAGGGATGCTTATCCTTTCTTGCATAAGAAATTCCATTTAGAATTTTAGTTTATAGAGAAACCTCAATTGGTATCCATACACAATACTAAGTCTCCTCTTCACATGAGATATATTTTTAGGATACTTCATCCCAAGGATAATTCAAACTCTCCCTTCTTCATTTTTATCTTCTATGGGTTCATATTCAAGAAATAAGTTTGTATTTGTTGTAATGGCCTTAGTTCTTTCCTCTTTTCTCCATCTTATGCCCATGGGAAGTATGGGGACCCTACTGATAACTTCTTCATTTGAGTAAATAATGAGGCCTCTAACTATATTGATGTAATCATGTCCCTCTGGTTGTTGGAGTTTCAAGGCAAATTTTGGGTTAATTTCATATTCAATGTCCCTGTGTTTTTTGAAAAAAAAAATAACCTGTGATGATTTGTAAAAATATTCTTGACATCAAGGTGCTAATGGATTCTCCCCCCGTGGTGTTTATAAAAAAATTAATTGAGTGGGAAAAGGAATTTATCTTCTCTACTATAAGACTCTGAATTTTCTATGCAACATAGCTTATTGAGATAGAAGCAAAATGGAATGTCTATTTTATAACGCCGAGGAGAGAGAAAAGTTAAAAATGTAGCTCGAGACACTTTATTCCTTCATCCTATTATGCTCATCACATGAATACTAAACAATTTATCTTTCTTCCTTAATAAACATAAAGCTATGGAAATTACATGGTGTTTTGCTAAGAATTGAAATTCGTCTTTCAGGCTATTATACAATATTTTGGTGAGGCATATTTGTACTTACCCCTTTCCTGATGATTCTCCTTTATTCCTTACGGTTTGATGGAAATTATGTCAATAGTCAAGCTTCTTGTAGCATCCTGTGACATTCAGGTAACACTATTGTGTAGATCTAGTATATTTATGTAGAAGTATATGAAAGAGATATATCGCCTATGTCATCTTCCTATAGCAGTGGTGGGAAGCCCTTCGGTTTAAAATATGTTTTTTCATGAAAAATGAGGTTTGGGGGTCTAACTTATGTGTTTAGTGGTAGATTTGATGGGCTCAACATGCTATGTTAGTTGGACACCATGTACCACCTCTGCACACCATACTTTGTGACGAGTAGGCACATTTCCCACTTCCTTAAGTTATCATCTCCTCGTTCCCATTTTCCTCAGCATGTTTGGTTGATGTATGATATGAATGAAGTTTACTGCTGAAGGTGGTTGAGACTAATCTATCAAACTTGGCACACAAAACCTCTTCCTCCATACACCTATAATAATTTTTAAGCAAAGATGAGTTTATAAGATACGTTTTACATCATTTTCATACTTGAGCCTTACCCTACGTGTGATTTTTCAGGTGTTGATGAATTTTTCGATGTGACTAATGAAACTCCTCTTGATGGTCCTAAATGTGTTGATGATGTAATATAGAAGCTTCAGTATCCCCTTCATTTCTATTGGAGGTGTTTTGTAGATTTTATTGTTGATGGAAATTTCTTTGGTTCAGGTTATAAGAGAATTATTGTTATAGATGACCTAGTGTTGTTGATTATTTATGATTAAGGATCCTATAGCATCCTATAGGAAATATTGTATTAGCCTACGAGAAATCATATAACTTCTCAGACCTATTTTCTGAGCCTCTTGAAGTGTTTTGGTCTTTAATATTCTTGGACTGGTGTTGCAAATTCGAGCTTGTAGGACTTATGTGGGATGACACATGACTATGTTTTTGCTATAGCAACCACATAAGCTCCTCAAGTTCATAATTTTCTCTCTAAGTGTGACCTTCAAAAATTATGATAATTCATGGTGATATTTCTGGTGGTGGCTGGGGAGTCTTTCTTTGATCGTGATGGGTGAAAAAGAGGTGGAGGGTTGATTTTTTTAGATGGTTAGTGGGACAGTTTTGTGAAAGTAAATGTTGATAGAGTGGATAAGTGCTGGGATATTTCATGGAATTCCTCTCTTGCGCACAGGTGAAAAAATTTAAGACTTACCATCCATTATATGCTCGGAAACTTCCTATAGAAATATAATAACTTTTCTATAGCATTTTAGGACACTGATAAAAACAAATGAGAGGGAATTGGAAATGATAGAAGAAGCATGGAAAATGTGGGATTGAGTAGAATGGATGCAGAGAGGTTGGTTGAAGGACTTGAAGGTGAGTGATTGGGCCTAGAATGGATATAGATATTGCCTTACATCCCTAAAAAACACATTATCAGCTAATTCCCTACATACAAACACAGTCAATAATCTCTTATCTTTGCCACAGTCCTCTAAGACAAGCCAATATTTTTCACTGTGAAACCCCTAAAACAGTCTTGACTGCTCATTAATGCAAACTCTAATTGCAGTATGCACCGGAAAACTCCTTAATAGCAAGCCCTATCTTTAGTCAATCTCTACTCATGTTTCAACATATACCAAGAACTCATGCATAATTCTAGTGCAACTGTAAAAGCTCTGTAGTAGCCTATCAAGAATCTACTGTCAGCAGCATTTGAGATTCAAAGGGTCCTCTGCATAAATGTTCAATTATTGAGAAGACACTAGTCCTAAAAACCTTTGATCTTAAGCTTATGACAATCTGAGATTGACAGTACTAAGAGTCACTTTACTGTATAAACTTGGTTATATCAAATGCTTCAGTTCGTACTTATGACATGGACTACAGTTTTTATTAGTTTTGTCGACCTCAAACTTTGAATGCCATCATGTAGTATCAAGACTACTCCAATTATTTTATAACTAATCATTTTTCAGTCCACAAGGATTAGGGCTTGAAACAAGTCTAAGCAACTACAGATATGGGCACACATCGACTAAGAGTTCTGCCTTTTGAAGTCAGTGTTGATGGAAGATCATGGGAAATTGTTGTTGTCTTCATCTGATGAAGTTATCAATGCTCCAAAGAGACCTTAAATTTGGTGGTTAAGGCCACAAAATACAGAAGAGACAATTCTTCAGTAACTAGAATTCTACGCCAATATTTAGATGCATGCTATATACCTGATCCAAAAGAGACAAACTTCTTTTTTATTGGATACAAGGTAACTTCATGAAATTAGCAGTCTTAGGACAATAATGATGCTTAGAACCCTCTGTTGACTCAACAATACATCAAGCCACTCCAACAGCTCATTCTGCTCAAAGTCAATATATCAATACTGTTAGCCCTGCAATTACTTCATTGCACTCATGCTTCACAACCCAAACTTGTGTCAATATTCTGCACATAATATTTAGTTATTCATATTCATAAGCATATAGATATTGCCTGACATCCCTACAAAACACATTATCAGCTAATTCCTTACATACAAACACAGTCAATAATCTCTGATATTTTCCACAGTCCTCTGAGACAAGCCAATAGTTTTCACTATGAAACCCTTGAAGCAGTCCTGACTGCTCATTAATGCAAAATCTAATTGCGGTATGCACCGGAAAACTCCTTAATAGAAAGCCCTATCTTTAGTCAAGCTCTACTCATGTTTCAACATATATCAAGCATTCAGGCATAATTCTAGTGCAATTTTAAAAGCTCTGTAGTAGTCTATCAAGAATCTATTGTTAGCAGCATTTGAGATTCAAAGGGTCCTCTGCATGAATGTTCAATTATTGAGAAGACACTAATCCTGAAAACCTTTGATCTTAAGCTTATGACAATCTAAGATTGATAGTACTAAGATTCAAATACCAAGTATTCTTGCAGCACTTTACTGTATAAACTTGGCCATATATCAAATGCTTCAGCTCATACTTATGACATGGACTAAAGTGTTTATTAGTTCTGTCAACCTTAAACTTTGAATTCCATCATGTAGTAGCAAGACTGCTCTAATTATTTTATAACTAACCATTTCTCAATCCACAAGGATTAGGGCTTGAAACAAATCTAAGCAATTATAGAGATGGGCACACATCGACTAAGAATTATACCTTTTGAAGTCAGTGTTGATGGAATATCATGGGAATTTTTTGTTGTCTTCATCTGATGAAGTTATCAATGCTCCGAAGAGACCTTAATTTTGGTGGTTAAGGCCACAGAATACAGAAGAGACAATTCTTCAGTAACTAGAATTCTGTGCAAAAATTTAGATGCATGCTATATACCTGATCCAAAAGAGCCAAACTTTTGTTTTATTGGAGACAAGGTAACTTCATGAAATTAGCAGTCTTAGGACAATAATGATGCTCAGAACCCTCTTTTGACTCAACAGTGCATCAAGCCACTCCAACAACTCATTTTTCTCAAAGTAAATATATCAATATTGTTAGCCCTGCAATTACTTCATTGCACTCATGCTTCACAACCCAAACTTGTGTCAAGATCCTACACATAATATTTAGTTATTCATAATCATCAGCATATAGATATTTCCTAACATCCCTACAAAACACATTATCAGCTAATTCCCTACATACAAACACAGTCAATAATCTCTTATCTTTGCCACAGTCCTCTGAGACAAGCCAATAGTTTTCACTATGAAACCCCTGAAGCAGTCCTGACTGCTCATTAATGCAAACTCTAATTGCAGTATGCACCAGAAAAATCCTTAATATCAAGCCCTATATTTAGTCAATCTCTACTCATGTTTCAACATATATCAAGCATTCAGGCATAATTCTAGTGCAACTGTAAAAGCTTTGTAGTATCCTATCAAGAATCTACTGTCTGCAGCATTTGAGATTCAAGGGGTCCTCTGCATGAATGTTCAATTATTAATAAGACACTAATCATGAAAACCTTTTATCTTAAGCTTATGACAATCTGAGATTTACAGTACTAAGAGTCAAATACCAAGTGTTCTTGCAGCACTTTACTGTATAAACTTGGTCATAGATAAAATGCTTCAGTTCATACTTATGACATGGACTACATTGTTTATTAGTTCTATCAACCTCAAACTTTGAATGCCATCATGTAGTATCAAGACTGCTCCAATTATTTTATAACTGACCATTTCTCAGTCCACAAGGATTAGGGCTTGAAACAAGTCTAAGCAACTACAGAGATGGGCACACATCGACTAAGATTTCTGCCTTTTGAAGTCAGTGTTGATGGAAGATCATGGGAAATTGTTGTTGTCTTCATCTAATGAAGTTATCAATGCTCCAAAGAGACCTTAATTTTGGTGGTTAAGGCCACAGAATACAGAAGAGACAATTCTTCAGTAACTAGAATTTTGTGCCAAAATTTAGATGCATGCTATATACCTAATCCAAAAGAGACAAACTTATGTTTTATTGGGGACAAGGTAACTTCATGAAATTATCAGTCTTAGGACAATAATTATGCTTCAGTAAAGAGCCGTGAATATGACCACGGAGCTACACTTCAAGGTTTTGGCAGATTAAACCAGTGTTTGCTTGATATGTCTTCAATGATCTCATTGGCAAGTGACAATATTTGCTTGATCGGTCTTCAATTTTCAGCTTGTTGTACAGGACAAAATTTTAGGGCTTGTGAAAGGCTACGGATCTCAATAGATAGACAGACGAATAGATCACTACTTCAGATTTATTTTTCATTCCATTAATTCCCTTGATTAGAAAGTGCCTCTTCAAGACATAGGTTTCAAAAATATTGTTATAGGCTGAGAGTCTCAGAGAAAATGCTACAAAATATTTTCAGCTCATCAAGCCAGCAAATGGTTAGAAGTGTTGGGAATTTTGATCAGTTCAATTCAGATCAGAGACTGAAATGGGTTAGATATAGAGGTGGGTTACACAAGCGTTCCACTAGCAACGTTTATTTTTATTTTTATCATTTTGGTTTCGTCAGTCTTCCGACCTCTTAGCACCATCGCTCTAGAAATGTTTACTTTTTTTTAAATTCTTGGATTCATCGGTCTTCCAACCTCTTAGAACCGTCGCTCTAGCGATGTTTACTTCTTTTTTTTAATTCTTGGTTTCGTCGGTCTTCCAATGAATTATAAACATCGTTCTAGCGACGTTTACTTTTGTTTTTTTAATTTTTGGTTTCGTCGGTCTTACGACGCTTGTAACCGTCATTCTAGCGACATCTACTTTTTTTCTTTTTTTTTGGTTTCGTCGGACTAGCGACGCTTGTGCCCGTCAGAAACGCAATGATTCATTAAATGCTGAAAGTGTGACGAAAATATAAAACTTCGGAGATATTGTCGCTATACTAACGTTTAAGTCAAGTGTTGAAAATCCAACATGAGGAGAAACCACGTTTTTGCGCACCGAAAAAAAGTCTCTCTTGGGCCGCCTATGTTTCGCAAGAGCGAGATTTTGGCTTTCGGAATTTGGGGCAAATGTGCTAGTGCATGGAAGCTAAGATTGATGAAAAAACGGAAAACATGAAGAATGATCTAAAAGCAGACATGGTAGGTTTGACAAAGTTGATACAAGAAATGTGTAATATTCCCAATTAGCCATGAGCTATTTGGAATATTAAATTTTGTTTTTTCTTTCTTGTTTAATGAATAAGAGGATATGGAGATCCATAAATATCCTTAATATGAATAAAATCAATGCCAATGTGGAAGGAGGACATCTTGGCAGCTTAATTGAGCACCCTTAGGTGTGAAAAGGGGTTGGAACACCTAGACTGGGTCAAATTTGACCAAATCAACATCGTTGTTATGGAGGAGTGGACATTTATGGAGGGACAACGCAGTTTTAGATGGAGAATCTTTGCATGGAAGTAGTATCATAAATGAATGGGGCTTAGGGTTAGAAATCTCATCACTTATATAAGGAAGAGGATGGAAGACATATTGGAGAAGGTTGATGTTATTATATTTCTGAATATATGTTATGTTTAGAGATATAGCTTTCTTCAACTTTTTAGCTAAGATTGCAATGTCGTTTAGCGCAGGGTGTTCTTGATCAGGGATCCCACCTCTTTCCTTGAGAAGCCTCTAGGAAGAGCTTTGCACTACATTCCACATTTAGGAATTTGGCCAAGGCTTCACTAATGGTATGTGCTGATGGGCTTCTCGTTGAGGGTCAAAGAAGTTGTATCTAGGGAGGCCTTTTTTCATTCTTCTGAGGCTAGTAAAGAAGGCCCTGGAGCATCATTGATACATTTGGCATCAAGCCATATTTTTTTTATCCCCTACAATGCAGTATCAATCTAGATCTGCGTTATTTTAGGGAGGAGTTGCAGGGATATTTGCAGTCGGTGATCTGGGGAGTGTTTTCTTCAGTGAAGGGGTCAACCTTTCATCCATAGGATCCATTGGAGGAAAGAATACTTATTATCATATAAGATTCAACCATACCTCTTCAGTTATCTTGTTGCAACATACTTTCAGCCCTAGGGCTGCAGGTCATATTGTATTATTGGGTGTTTTTCCTAGAGACCCTTTTGGGTTCTTTTTTGAGGTTGTATAGAGCCTTGATCTTCATTGTACATTATTTTTTAGGCATATATCAGCCCTTATATTTTTTGTACTCATTTGCTGTAGCAGTGCATCTATGACTACATTGTAGCAGTGTTTCCAACATTTTGATATAGTAGCAGCACCTCTTATTGAGGGTTTCCTTTACTGGAGGCTTGTTCTATCTTGTATTATGGTTTGTGGCCCATTCTTTTATACATATATGTTGTTGTTATGATGAATGGAAGGTCTCCATATTGGCCTCTTGTTTTGATCTAATGTTTACACTATTATTTAAATGGTTATGCACTATATTCCTGCTTTTCCCATTTGGGAATATTACAGTGGTATTAGAGCATAATCTTGGCTCGGCATGTGCATATTGAAAGCCAATATGTCATCAGAAGAAGGAGATCCTCTCACATATTGAGAGAAGAGGTATCTCAGAAGAAGAAACCGGAATTTTGACTATACAGATGATAAATAATACAAGGGTAAAACCCCTTTATCAGGAGAAGATGAAGAGAAGAAGTTTCCTAAGATCCTTCTTAGAACTATGTAAGACATTGCTATAGAAATAAAGGAGATGAGGATGGATAGATACAAGGAATCCCATAAATAATTTCTAGATGGTGAAGGCTCCGGCATTTCTCATCACTAGAGTGATCAAATAGTGAAGCAGCAACAATTTTCCCAACACCCTACAATGCCTACATTCTTTGTAGTGGGAAATGAAGGGTTTCATGAACAAGAAACTCTTGAAGACTATTTCATGGAGTATGAGTCTCAATCTCAGATATTCAAATATCACTTGATTTTTCAAGAATTTTGTCATATCAAGGACAATAGGAGACCCAAGCATCACAATAGAGGTGGAGGATTCATTCAGAATCATGATCTACATCGAATTATGGGCAGATTTTTCTTACCCAAATTTTTTGGGTCATCTAAATGCACTGCCAAATCATGGGTATAGAAGCTTGACATCTACTTCCAGCTGAACAAAGTACCATAGATGGAGGCCATTAAGATAGCAGTGTTGCACCTTGAGGGTGAAGCACATGATTGGTGGTTCCATGACTTGTCTACATTGGGTCATGCCAATGTGACTACATATTCAGAGTTCAGGATTTTGGTGGATAGGTTTGATCGAAGAGATCCCGAGGCACCATTCATGGGGCTAGAAAAGCTCAAACAATCAGGTAATCTAGAAACTTATATTTCTAAATTTCTAAAACTTTATGTTATGGTTTGTGATTTATCTACAACAAGAAGGGTCTATATGTTCATTGATAGGTTAGTAGAACTTCTTCATGGGTTGGTTAAGTCTACCAAGCCCACTACCCTTCAAGATTCCATTGAAAGGGCTAGAGATCTACAAGATGCATTGCTAAAAGCAAAGGCAACATTTCAACCAAGGCCCACTTTTCCATCAAAGGGAAAATATGAGAAGGATCCTTTCTAAAAAGAGAGTCAAAGTAAAACACCTCTTAGTGATGATGTCCGAAGAGATTTGAGGAGAAGGAAGCTTTGCTTCACATGCCAAGAATCATGGGCACCCGGACATAGATGTGCAGTGGGCAAGACACACTATATAGAAGTCTTCTCAGATGATGAGGAGGAAGAAGAAGAAGAATCAGAGAGGGGTCACATCGCTGAAATAGCAGGAGATAATCCACAACCACCAGGAGGTGAGGATGGAGCAATTGCTCCAATTAGAGGGACTCTTGCATCAATGAGATTTGTACCCAATTATCAGGAAGCTTCCACACAAAAAAAAAAGTTGGATTTGTGCAGTGGAATCAAGGACATGGTAGTCCCATTTATTATGCATATGAGGTTGATCCATGAGACATCATTGTTTTATGGAAAACCACCTGGGAGGCCACCTGATCCGAAGTTGGTGAGATATGTCTCACAATATGTTGCACCCCTCATAGATCCAGGAGGAGTGGGAACATTGGAATGTTATGATACAGCACAGAGAGTCCTGGGTAGACTCAAGGAGGAGGGATACATTCTCCCACTATCATCATTACCCACTCTCACATCTCATCTTGTGTTGAGAGAGGATGCTGCAGGATTTGAGGATGGCACTATCATGGTGCAAGGAGACTATTCCTTGGCTTTAGAGGCTCAGAAGATGTTCTCACTTGGGGAGAATTCTTCCACATATAGAATATGGTGGCCACTCATGCATTCTTTGGCAAAACTCAGGAATTTTTGGATAGGTGATAGCTTCCCATGGAAGACTAACCTCCAAAAGCTTCAACCTTCACTTGATTATGAGCAACTACAAGAGGAGCAACAGAGAGGGGATAGCAGCATCTTGGTATGTGACTTTGGCATGGGAGATGTCAAAGAGGAGGACAACCATATGACAGATGTTTTATGTGATAGATCATCAGCGTTGTCACTTTGGAGAGTACATCCATATTGGAAATCCTAGCTATTGGTGGATTATTCCAAGGATCTTTTTACATGCATGATACTTGATGACCAGCTTCAAGAGGAGGCTATCCAGTTAAAGATGAGGTCATCTACTATCATGGTAGGATCTTCTTGTCTAGAGCTTCCAAGCTCAAGGATAAGTTACTACAAAGAGCACATGAATATTTTATCTTCAACCATACTTATTCTATGAGATCGTACCACACCATCATGGAAGGTTATACTTGGGGGATTTGAAGAGGAAATATATCAGCATTTGGAAAGATTCATGGACCATGTGGAGATGGGAGAGATACCTAACTCTATGAAGGAGTTATCACAACCTCCGCTTTCCTCTTTGGGAATGAGAGGGGATCTATCTATGGACCACTCCATTTGTATGAGCGGAGATTATGGTAAGGAATATGTTTATGTGCATAATGTTTTATTTGATGATTATTTGCACTGCTTTACCATGTATATGCAGGCCATTTCTCCCATGAGGATAATTCTTCCATATAAACTTCATGGCCAACTTTGGGCCATAAAAAATTTTTAGCATGGCCACTCCCTACGAGAATATAGGGAGATGATTTACCACTCTGGGTGCACTCCAAAGGCACCAAATATTTGTCACATTTTCAAAACTTGTGAGAAAACAATGGCAGCAAGTAAGTGGTGGAAAACCACTTACCATATCATTATCTGATGCAATTAGGAGATATACTGCATTTGTTCCACTTGTGGGACTATGACCCACCTCCATTCTTGCATATTACTGTTTATATGTACTTGGTTTTGATCCCATACATTGATGATGTTCTTATTCTTTTTATGGGAATGATTGGAGGAAGGATGGAAAGATTGGATGTGCCCTTTAGGAAAGAGATTCTCCATGTTCATTATGCTACATGTTTCAGGGAGGAAATTGGGCAAACCATGCTTGTTTCATTGGATCTATTGCTTCCTTGTGGGATGAGTCATTTGCATCTCATAAGAACTTGGGAGGAGCATGTCATGGAGGGAGGGATTAGGAGACACTTAGCTTATGAGGGAAGCTTATCACATGGAGGTGTCACCAATGATGGAGGAGAAGAGTTGCAGCACTCACATTTTCAGTTGCTTGAGGACAAGCAACATCTGGGAGGGGAGGACTTTAATATTCCCAATTGGCCATGAGCTAGTTAGAATATTAAAAAAAAAATTGCTTTCTTTTTTAATGAATAAGAGGATATGGGGATCCCTAAATATCCTTAATATGAATAAAATCAATGCCAATTTGGAAGGAAGAAATCTTGGCAGCTTAATTGAGCACCCTTAGGTGTGAAAAGGGGCTAGAACACCTAGACTGGGTCAACTTTGACCAAATCAATAGCGCTATCATGGAGGAGTGGACATTTATGGAGGGGCAATGCAATTTTATATGGAGACTCTTTGCATGGAAGTAGTGTCATAAATCAATGGGGATTAGGGTTAGAAAGCTCATCACTTATACAAGGAAGAGGATGGAAACCATATTGGAGAAGGTTGATGTTATTATATTTATGAATATATGATCTGTTTAGACATATAGCTTTCTTTAGTTGTTTAGCTAAGATTGCAGTGATGTTTAGCACAGGGTGTTCCTAATTGGGGCTCCCACCTCTTTCCTTGAGAAGCCTTTAGGAAGAGCATTACACTACATTCCCATTCGGGAATTTTTCCAAGGCTTCAGTCTTAATGTACAGCGCAGTTCCTGTTGAGGATTTGTGTTGTGTTGTAGGGCAGAAGTTGTGGAAGATTGATTTGGGATATTTCTAAGCTATATCTAATTGGAGGGAGGTTTCTTTCCCTTGGGAGGCTGTTAAAAAAGGCCCTGGAGCATCATTGATACATTTGGCATTAGGCCATAGTTTTTTTATCCCCTACAGTGCAGTATCAGTCTGGATCTGCGTTTTTTTAGGGAGGAGTTGCAGGGGTATTTGTAGTAGGTGATATGGGAGTGTTTTCTTCAGTGAAGGGGTCAGCCTTTCATCCGGAGGATCCATTGGAGAAGAACATACTTATTATCACATCAGCTTCAGCCATAACTCTTCAGTTATCTTGTTGCAACATACTTTCAGCTCTAGGCCTGCAGCTCATATTGTATTATTGGGTGTTTTTCCCAGAGACCCTTTTGGGTTATTTTCTGGAGGTTGTATACAGCCTTGATCTTCATTGTACATTATTTTTGAGGCATATATCAGCCCTTATCTTCTGTGTACTCATTTTCTGTAGCAGTGCATCTATGACTGCATTGTAGCAGTGTTTCCGACATTTTGATATAGTAGCAGCACCTCTTATTGAGGGTTTCCTTTATTGGAGGCTTTTTCTATCTTGTATTATTGTTTGTGGCCCATTATTTTATATATATGTATATGTGTGTGTGTGTGTGTGTGTGTGTATATATATATATATGCTTCTGTTATGATGAATGGAAGGTCTCCATATTGGCCTCTTGTTTTGACCTAATGTTTACATTGTTATTTCAATGGTTTTGCATTATATTCCTGCTTTTCCCATTTGGTAATATTACAAAATGTTTCCTAATGATGAAAATATAGTAGAGGAAACTCATGATGAGAACAAAATAAATGTTAATCATGATTTCATAAACTCTAATGTTAGATGGAAGACCAACCATATTCCAAAGATTGATATGAGGAATTTTGATGGCAAGGATCTCGTAAAATGGATACTACAGATGGAGCAATATTTTGATCTCAATAATGTGCAAAACACACAAAAGGTATGCTTTATATTTAGAAAAAAATAAATTTGTATGGTACCGATGGTTTTGCTCCCATAAAACGATTGTCACTTGGTCAATTTTTATGGAAGAAATGATAGCACATTATGAGGATACAAACAACAACACTTTTTTTAGCCAATTGACAAATCTCAAACAAAAGGGTTCAGTGGTGGAGCACATTGAGGACTTCAAAAAATTGAATATAAGGGTAACTGATATTCTAGAGGAACACATGATTGTTGTCTTCATAGGGACTTTAAAGGATAACATCCAACATGAGGTTCACGTTTGGGAACCTAATTCATTGGATGAGGCATTCAGGTTGGCAAGAAAAATTCAATGTAAAATTATGGAGACAAGGAAGCCTACCACTCACATCTATAAAGATGGAAGTGTTGCTACTCCTAGACTTCCACAACCTACAAGGTTAAAACAACAAAAATTGGAAGAAAAAAAAGCAAAAGGGATTTGCTACAATTGTGATAGAAAATACACTAAAGGTCATAAGTGTGCTGAGAAGAAATTATTTTACATAAATTGTGAAGAGGAGGAAGAAAATTAACAAGAAACTTCAAAATAAAAGGATATACACCAGGAACCAACCTTAGAAGAAGAATAAATGAGTCTGACCATATCATGTAATGCATTGGCAGGAATTACCACTCCTCAAACTCTCAATATAGAAGGACATATCAAGAAGAAAAAGGTAATAATGTTGATTGACTCGGGTAGTACCCATAATTTTATTCTTTGTAAGGTAGCCAAGGAATTGAATTGTTTCCTATACCCAACACCAGAATGTCAAGTGATGGTTGCAAATGGAGGAACTATAAATTTCTCTAGAAAATGCCATAATATCAAGCTAACCATGGGGGAATATGTATTGAATAGTCTAATTCTTTCCATTCCAATGGGAGGTGTTGATATTGTACTAGGAGTACAATTGTTATAATCTTTGGGGACTATAGTTTTTAATTTTCAAGAACTTTACTTGAAATTTTTTTTCGAAGGAAAGGAAGTCGAATTACGGGGTATCACAGGGAAGCTAGGAAAGATAATAAACTCTAATTTCATGACAAATCTTCTAAACAAAGAACAACGAGGCGTAATTGCACAATTATGATCACTAGAAGTTCCAATATCAAAATCATCCATTTCTCCAAATCTCCAAAAAGTCTTGAACAATCATTCCAAGGTGTTTGAAACTCCCAAATAACTCCCACCTATTCGTGATCATGATCATGCTATTCATTTGATTCCAAGAAGTGTTCCTACAAACATCAGGCCTTATAGATATCCTTATGTCCAAAAGAGTGAAATTGAACGTATGATTGCAGAAATGTTAGAGGCTGGTATAATTCAACCTAGTCAAAGTTCTTTCTCTACTCCATTAGTATTGGTGCACAAGAAGGATGGATCATGGCACATGTGTCCGGATTATAGGGAGCTCAATAAGCTCACTATTAAAGATAAATTGTCCATTCCTGTGATTGATGAATTACATGGAGAAATTTATTTTACCATGTAGGATCTTTGTTCAGGATATCATCAAATTAGAATGAAGACTGAAGATATTCCGAAAACAACATTTCTAACTCATGGAGGTCATTATGAATTTTTGTTCATGCCTTTCGGCCTTACCAATGCACCTTCTACATTTCAAGGGTTGATGAATTCCATTTTCAAACCCTTCCTTAGAAAATTTGTGCTAGTATTTTTTGATGATATACTAATCTACAACAAGTCTTGGAAGGATCTTGTTCAACATGTTGATAGGGTGCTCAAACTATTGGAGGAGAAACAATTATATGCAAAAACATCCAAATGTTTCTTTGGAGTACAAGAGGTGGAATATATGGGTCATATTGTATCTCACGAGGGTGTTAAGGTAGACCCAAACAAAATTAAAGCCATTAAAGAATGGAAATTCCCCACAACCATAAAGCAGTTGCAAGGATTTCTCGAGTTAACAGGGTATTATCGCAAGTTTTTTAAGAATTATGGGAGAATAGTAGCACCTCTAACAACATTAGGATTAGTCGAGAGTTTAATGTAACTCTGATTATTACAATGAATCACTGTCGGATCTATATGAGAACCAAACAAACCAACCAATATCTTTCTCATCTAGATAGCCTCACATGCAGCTTGAATTGTTGCCATATATTCCGCTTCCGCTGAACCAAGTGCCACGGATCATTGCTTCTTGCTGTACTAGGAAATTGTTGTCGACCCAAAGCTAAATATCCCCCCTAATGTGCTCTTTCTGCCTGATGGACTACTAGTCCAATCTGCATCCATGAAACCATGCAACTTCACTCCATCCATCTATTTATACCATAGACCATACTCTGATGTGCCCCTTAGGTATCTCGGGACATGCTTCCCCACCTTCCAAAAGAGCTTGGTAGTATTAACCATATCTTGACTCAGTTGGTTAACTGTGTAGCAAATGTCTAGTCTCGTGTTCACTAGCCTACATTAGTGAACCCACTAACTATCGGTAAACAATAGCATCCACTACCTCTCCAAAAGTAGTGTCCTCTTTCCTCCAATTTCCTGGAAGAGGAGTATCTGTGGATTTGCAGCTCTCCATGTTAAACTTACCTAATATCTCCTTTTCATACTTTCCTTGAGACAGAAAAAATTCACTATTCCGCTGCCACATTTCCAATCCAAGGAAATAATGGAGTCCCATGTCCTTCATTTCGAACTCCCTTGCAAGATCCTCCTTGCATGAGTGTATTAGCTACTCATCACTAGTCAAAATTAGATCATCAACATAAATAACAATGATCAATATCTTACCCTCAACCACAATCTGGTACATGTTTGCATCTGGTTCACTTTGGTGAAGCCTAGTCCGGTGAAATAGTTGTTTATCTGAGTGTACCAAGCACGGGGTGCTTGCTTCAGCCCATACAACGCTCTTTTGAATTTGCACACATGCGACTCGCTATTGAAGATCTGGAAACCTTTAGGCTTCTCTATGTACACCTCTTCCTCAATTATCCCATCGAGAAATACAGTTTTCACATCCATCAGATGAATGCGCCAACTCATCTGCGCTGAGAGTGCAAGGATGGATCTTATGGAAGAGTAGCTTGCGACAGGTGAAAAGGTTTCATCATAATCTATCCCCTCGATCTGTGAGAATCCCCGGGCCACAAATATGGCCTTGTATTTCTCCACATTCCCATCAGCAGCTTGCTTTACCTTGTAGATCCATCTTGATCCAACCACTGATTTGTCGACCGGTCTTGGGACTATCTCCCATGCACTGTTCTTGACAATGGATTCATACTCCTCCACCATTGCATCAACCCAAGTAGGTTAATGCACTGCTTCCTAAAAGGAATATGGTTAATTCACAATACATTTTCTCATAAGAGACATGTATCCAGTAAATTTTTCAAGAGATTTTCTTTTTCTGCGCTGTGAAGTAGGGTCTCCTACATTCTGTGCAGCATCAAGTCTCAACCTATTAGCTTTTGTGGTGTGCCTTCTGCCATTTTTTATGGATGGCTCTACATGAGTGGCTTCCTCCACTCCATGATCCTCCACATGTGGTTGATCCACATCTTGAGTCTCATCCTTGGGAACCAGTAGTTCCTCCTCTACATGCAAGTCCAGCTCCCTCTCAAGGGAAAACCGCATGGCTTCCCCCTCATCAAATTTTATATCCCGTCACACAACAATCATTTTGTTGTTTGGAAAATATACATGAAAATTATGGGGTGTTTTTGTGTACCCCACAAAAATCCCAACCTCAACTGTTGGTTCCAGCTTCTTCCTGGCATCCTTGGTCACATGCACATAAACAGATGAGCCAAAAATCTTAAAGTGTGAAACATCAGGTTTCTTACCAGTGAAAGCCTCTTCAAGTGTACTCATGCCAAGTACTCTATGAGGACAACGATTTTTCACATAAACCGTAGTGTTGCACGCTTCCGCCCACAAATGCATTGGTAGGCCCTGATCATGCAACATCGCTCGTGTTGCACCCACGATCATTTTTTTCTTCCTCTCCACGACCCCATGTTGATGTGGGTTATGAGGCGCTATGATTTCTCTTTGAATTCCTTCATTGCTGCAGAAGTTCTTGAATTCATTAGAGATGTATTCTCCACCATTATCGCTCCTAAGAGCCTTCAATTTCTTCCCCGTGTCTTTCTTCACCAATTCCTTAAACTCACAGAACTTAGAGAATGTTTGATATTTCTTCTGCGTGAAGAAGATATAGAATTTACGAGAAAATTCATCAACAAAGATTACATAGTACTTATGTTTTGTTGTTGAAGAAACTGAGAATGGTCCACACACGTTTGTGTGAACTCTCTCAAGGATCCTCGAAGCTTGGTTCTCCTTCTCATGAAATGTGTGGTGCAACCCTTGCACGGATCTAACTGAGCAAGTGTTCCCATTGGAATTCCAATAGAAATTTGTTGCATGACTTTCAAGGCTCCATGATGAATATGGCCCAATCGCCTATGCCATAATTCGCCCTCATCTCGGCTCACCACTTTGTCCGCCTTGCCCATCATGGCAGCGTAGCCATCTACCTCCAGCTTATAGAGATTCTTAACTCAAATCCCTATCCTCTTGGCTTGACCCATTGTTTTATGCTGCAGGAAAGATTTTCCATCACTAAAAACAACATCATAGCCTTTGTCCTCCAACATTGCGAATGAGACCAAATTTTTCTTCAAACCTGGTACATGCATTACATATTTTAATTGAAATGGTTTACCTGACTCCCTCTGAAAGGTGATGGTACCAATCCTGGTAGCATTGTACCGTCTGTCTTCACCCATTTCAATATGCATCTGGAGATCTTTCTCCTCCAAGCCATTGAAAATTTCCTTATCTCCCGTCATGTGAAAGGAAGAACCACTATCCAAATACCACACAGATCCCAATGCACTTGAAACCATGCATGCGATCAATGAGAAGTCAAGCTCAAATTTCGAGGCAAGGGCCTAACCAGCTGCAGATCCAGTAGCCTCATTTTTCTTCTTCTTTTGTGGACAACTAGTAGCAAAATTCCCATGCTCGTGACAGTGAAAACACTTCACCTTGGACATGTCTTGCTTCTTGCCTTTGGACTCGGATTTAGAATGGAATTTCTTCCCCTTCCCCTTCTTCGCCTTGGCAGCCAAAGCACAATCCTCTTCATCATCATGCTTAGATGAAGAGCCATATTTGGTGTTCCATCTAAACTCCTCCTGCACCAAATCCGACCACATTCGTTCCCAACCTGGCAATTTTTCCCGTCCAATGAAAAAGTCTTCATAATTGTGCCAACTCTTAGGAAGTCCTAGGAGAGCCAAGCTCACCAAATCATCATCATATACTGTTATTCCCACACTCCCAAGTTCATCCTGACATTGGACAAACTTCGTGAGATATTTTGGAATGGTGTCACCCTTTTCCATCTTGATCTTCCTGAGTTTATCGTTGAGCACCAATTTCCTATGGTCACTGTTGCTTTCGAATAGATCTGTCAAAGCCTTCCACATTACATATGGTGTGGCTTTCCCATGGAGACTTGAGACAATGTAGTCTCATACTCCCTCCAACAGGATCCTCTTCACCTTTGCCACTTTCTTTTTCCATGCATCAATATTTGTAGCATCTGCAGCATCAAGCTTAGGAACATATTTTTCAATGAATTCCTTCAAGCCATTGTCTTCGAGTACTACCTCCATCTTGTCCTTCCAAGCAATGTAGTTTGAGATGCGCTCAATTTCATACTCTAACCTCAAGCCTTTGAAATCCATTTCGATCTTGAATCAAGTGTAGCACCAAGAAAGTATTTTTGCAAATTCAAATTCTATCTAGTCACAAACTCAGCTCCTGCTTCACTTCTGGAATTTCATGTCCTCTGTTACCATGTATAAATTATACAACATGCATGTATATCTTGGATTCACCCGATCTAACAATGTACTATAGTTAAATATTGAATCACTTCTACAAATATTTTACGGAATTAAAAACACAATCGCTAATCACATGAACATGTAGAAGAATAAAATCACACACAACACATATAATTTATCGGGGAAAGCTTACAGCTAAAAACCCCACTACCTTCTATTGTATATTAAGAATGAATCATGAAACAAATACAATTTATTTCTCTTCTCACAAGAGCCTCCAACATTCAGCTATCTGTCTCACACTGTCCTCACATAAAACTGACCAATTCTTAGTCAATTTCCAGCCTCCTGACAGCCTACCTTGCTTGTGCAATCCCTGATGATCAAGATCCATAAAAGATAGGAATTATTGTCTACCTTGACTGTGCAAGTATCATGGGCACTCCAATGGGTGGTTGGTTTCATGTGTGTAAGCCAATAATGTCACAACTAATAGCCAACTTCCATTTCACCTAGAACTCAATTGGGTATCCACTGGATCTGACATGCATGCAGCTAATAATAGTAAATTCTCAATTTCATGTGAGATCACTGATTGTGAATTAATTAATATTTAATTCACTTGATCTCTCACTAGTGTATCTTCAGTTACAACTAGCGCAACTGAGTTTAACTCACTTAAATGAGTTAAACTATTTACAAATTGTATTAGCTAATGCACCACTGCACTTCAAACTCTGTTACAACTATAATTACTCTGCATGTCCCACCAACTAACCTATAACTCGAAATCCACTAGATAACTGAATTTTCCACTTTCAGTTAACTCATTCAAGTCCACATTGAGAATAGATTACAGTTTAATGTCCATCTAAACTAAGGGATAATAAAAATAGACATGCACCCAAAAATAGCATTGTGGGCCCCACCCTAGTTTGGGTGCTTAATGCAACCAGGTTCTTAATGCACTAGGCGTGGGTGTTGAATCTTCTTGTTGAATCTCAACACTTTTGCAGAGGATTATTATCAACTTGAGTTTCATCGGCCTTAGAATTTAAAGCATGATTATATTCCTTCCATATTTCTTCTAGCCTATCTTTAGGCAAAGGATCTTCTGCTTGTGAAGAAGAGTTGGCGATTGTTTCTTTTGACTGAGAAACATCAGTAGCTTGTGTAGAGACAATAAATCGCATCATCAAGAATTGTTTCCACTTGAGGAATCCTTAACGAATCAATAAGTAAATTCTCAACCTGGAAGCCATGTATTGTGTAAACTAAATCATTTATTATGGAGTCAGTTGTTTCTCTGCTAGTTTCATGACAACTAAAAAAGTATGAGCTTTCTCAAACATATCATCAAATACATCTGGTTCATGGACAAACTTCCTGATGCTTGATGTAGTTGTAACCTTTTTAACAATTTGATTTGGGCCATATTTTCTGTTGGGAATGGTGGGGAAATTGAATTCTTGAATTTCATTAATTTCAAGCAGAGAATGCTTGAAATTATCTAAAGCATATATACCACACTGGATTGGAAAAGTAGGCCATACCTTTTTGTTTGATTATTTAGATACTTTTGAAATACCATTTCCTATGGTCTAATAGGCTATCTCCCTAGCAATAATTTTGTCAGGAATGAATAAGGGCAACACATGTGGGTTGGCTAGACTCCCAAAAACTCAAAAATAGGTAAATAACTCTTCCCCAAACTAGTTTCCTATTCAGAGTAAATCAGTTTCGTCTTTTGGAGATAACCGAGAGGTATTTTTGTCAAAAATAATCTGGTGGATAAGTAAGATGACTCTATGACAGATTTTGTAGAAATATGGCAGATATTTTTAATCCCAATGAATATCATGGTATATGTGAATAGGGGTTGGGTCTTCTATATTTCACTTCTATCCCATAGAGGAAAATTTCATAGTGAAACAAAGGGTATCTATTATATAGGCACTCATGTAGAAGGGGAATTACTTTCTCAGAGACACTGTGATATTTTCTAAAAGACAAGAAATTGGTAATTAGATTATCGGAGAGAATATTACCCAATCCATGATAAAACCATATGAAGCCACATCTATAAGTGGTGCCCATTGATCAATAAATTTTTGTGTATTAGGTTGACTAAAGAGCCCACACATCATAGCAACTACTTGAAAAAAGGGACCAGCAAGGGATTCAACAATGTACTTACCTGATTCCTCTCGCATGTGCTTGTTTGAGTCCCTCCTTAATGGATTAATTGACTCTGATGCATGGTCGTGTTCTTTAATGAATGCTTCCACAACTTTCTTATCATATTTCAACTATTGGTCAGGTAGATGGTACATTTTATTCAAATCTTCATCGGAAAATGACCCAATAATTGTTTCCTTTGTTCTCACAATATTTACGTTGATAATATTCAAGTCTATCACAACCCACTGAATCATGTCTATGTAAGGGATAATTATAGGTCGGGTCACAATCCTGTGAAAGAAGGAATTATTTTCATCATTATAGGTAGCACTGGAGACCTGGGTAGAATCATCGACAGTCATTGTCCTCTTTGTGATTCTAGGTTATTCATCTTCAAAAAAATTGTGCATGGCTTCCCATGAGGAATTCCCAGCATCTCTGGTGCAGACTGTGTCAGAAAATAACCCTGGCATGGATTTCTTGTCTTTAGCGGTTTCAGTGGGAGGAGTGGTTGATGGTTGTTGTGTTGTATTATTCCACTTTCATTTCCCTACTTTAGACATTCTTGACTATTGTGACAGTCGGGACTAGCTTGTAGAAAAAGAAAGCAAGAATAAGTGATAACTTCTTAACTCTCAAGACTCAGCACAAATATTGAAAAATTACAACTATAATCTTTCCTTTCACAACAAATGTTGATAAAATCGAGGTGAAATGAGTGCAAATTCTTATAATTTCAAAAAGCATAACTTCTCCACTTTCAAACATTAAATGTGAAAATGTGAATTCTCATGGTCCTGACACATCAACATATCGAAGGAAAAGTATCGGAGAAATGTAATGGGATGCGTTTAAAAAGTTAAGATATTGGAGAGGTATGATAAATGAAAATTTCGATAAAATAACAGTTATGGAATAAGGCGGGAAGGGATATCGGAAGTGGTGATATCAGAGATGGCATATATCAGAAGGGAGAGGCATCAAAGTTGTCAACTTACAAGAGTTACAATATAGCGAGCATCAGTATTAATAAAATAATGTTTGTGGGGCCAACGACTAGTTATAATATTCAATTATATAACAGTGCGCACTATTTTATGATGAAACCTTAGTAAAAAGCCGTTTTTGAATCATCGGGGAAGAAATATCGGAGATGGCTTTATCGTAAATTTCATGAAAGGAAAGTTACGATATAAAAGGAGTCTGATAGGGAAATTTCTGATATAAACTTTAATTCTTATAAATGGTGGATTTTTAAGGTTTTGTGATTATCGTACATTTATAAAGGTGAACCTTCATTGTATGGGTTCCAATAAAGGAAGTCTTCAAGCTTATAAGATCCTAAAATTTCCTAACTATATTTAAAATCTGTAAAATTTTATTAACATGAAAGAAGGGTCCCCATTATTTATCAATACTTAAATAAAAATGAATGGGGATTTGTTGTAGGCTACAACACCCTTAAATTGTGGTTCTTAAAGCAGTTAAAGGTGGATCTGTTGTTATCATGGATAGAGATGAATACAGAAGAAAGATGTTAGATCATTTATGTAAGAGCAGTAGTTACAAAAAGCTTCAGAAGAAACCTATAAAAAAAGTCTCGAAGGTTGTAGCTTCAGCTATAAAATCTAGTTGCACCGTGGGCTCCATAAGCCATAAGATTATTGAAAGAAACCCTCTCACTTTGAGGATTTATGGACTTCCAAAAATCCATAAAGAGGGGGGCCCCCTCAAACCCATTGTCAACACCATTGATGGTCCAACTTATCTCCTAGATAAATATTTAACTCGCGAACTTAGGCCTTTGGTTGGCCTTTCTGAATCTTTTGTCAAGGATTCCTCCTCATTTGTCAATGAGCTAAAAATTTTAAAGTTTGAGCTAGAGGAAATTCTTTTCATCTTTGATGTTGTCTTGCTCTACACCAATATCCCTATTAATGAAGCGGTTAAAGTGATCAAGTGAGCCACTTATCCAAATACAACCAAATTGGTAGAGATCTGCCTCCCCTCTACCTTTTTTAGCTTTGAAGATGAGTACTACAAACAAACCTGCAGTGTTTCCATGGGTTCCTCACTCTCCCATATTTTTGTCAACCTTTTCATGGAAGATTTCAAATCCAAAGCCTTGGCTTCTACTCCGTTCAAGCCTATGCTTTGGAAGAGGTTCATGGACGATACCTTCATCAACTAGCCTCATGGTCATGACAAGTTATATTTATTCTTCTGGCATCTAAATAATCTATCAAGCTCCATTAATTTCACCGAGGAGACTGAAATTAATGGTATCCTTCCCTTCCTTGATGTTCTCATATCCAAGAAAAATTATGGCTCTTTCTCTCACCAGATCTTTCAGATGAAAACCAACATGGATCAATACCTTCATGCTATGTCCCATCATTTTACAACTCAAAAGGTTGGTGTTCTCAACACTTTGGACACTCGTGCTCTTAGGGTCTCCGATAAAGATCACTTGGAAGATGAAAAAACCCATCTACTTAAGGTTTTAAGAATAATAGTTATAGTTGGTCCCAAGGCCTCAAAGTTTTCTTGAATGCAAGTAAAGGTCCAAAATTAAGAAAATATCAGAGAGATTTGGTTACCAATGTTCAACTTCCCTTTATCCAAGGTACCACCAATAAGAATTCTCGAATTTTAAGGAAGCACAAAATCTCTTCTACTTTTAGACCCCTGAACATTATTTGTAGCTCCCTCAGATCCGTCACAGACCCGTTGGATCCAAAAGACATGAAAGGTGTTTATTTAATCCCATGTTCCTGTGGGACCCCCTACATTGGAGAAACATGCCTCTCTATAAATCAAAGGATTCATGAGCATGAAGATGATATCATATATTGAAGGACATGCTCCTCAGCTTTGGAGGAACATGCTGACAAAACTAAACACCGTGTTTGTTTAGAAAATTCTCATGTCATTGCAAGGATCAACCACTTCCATTACCATAAGTGTAGGGAGGCAATCGAAATTGAAAAAAGTCCTTTCATGCTGAATAGTGATGATGGGGGGGAAATTAGCAGTTGTTGGATCCCGTCTCTTTTTCCCCTAAGTTAGTATCCCTTCTTTTAGGTTGATTCTTGATTGTTTTTTTTTTTAAATGATTTTAGTTTTTCGTTGTTCCCTCGTTCTCTTGTCTTATTTTAGTTTCTTTATTTATAAATTAATTTATTCTTATTCTCATTATCATTAATGATGTTCCTATATATATTTAATTATTATTATTATTATTATTATTATTATAACCCTTTTTATTTCTTTTATTATTTTCGAAATTTTTATTTTTATTTGGTTATTATTAAATCAAAATAACAATATTAAATCATAGCAATATTTTTGAAATTATATCAAATAATAATAACATATTATTATAAATATTATTCTATTAAGACTAAATTTAGTAATTTCTTTTTATTATTTTTTTAACGTTTTTATTGATTATTTTAATAATTATATAACGTTCATTTTTATTTATTTCTTAATTCCTTTAACGTCCATTTCTCTAGTTGTTTTTCTTCTCTATAGTATATAATTGCATGGTTGGATCAATACTTTCATCCAAGTCCAAATGATGAAACACAATAAGTGGTTCGAAATGCGTCGACAAAAAATTGAAATGTGATTCACCAGAAGTATTCTCTCATACGATTCACCGGAAGTATTATCTCATAACAATATGAATCACAGAATATTTTGAATCTAAATCCTTAGCTTCATAAACCCAAGATTTGGAAGCATTTTGGGGATGACACCTTCATTAATTGGTCTCATGGTCGTCAAAAGTTGGATTCTTTTCACCAACAATTGAATGATCAGTCAAACTCCATAAATTTCACGATGGAAATCGAGATTGATGGTAGCCTTCCTTTTCTTGATGTTGTCATCTCTAGGAATGATAATGGCTCCTTCTCTCACCGAGTTTTTCAAAAGAAAACTCACACTGAGCAGTATCTTCATGCTAGCTCTCATCATGTTCCTTATCAAAAAATTGGAGTTCTCAACACTTTGGCCACAAGAGATCTTAGGGTTTTAGATGAGGAACACTTAAATTAAGAGAAGGCCCATCTTCTTAAGGTCTTTGAGAAGAATGGATATAGTAAGTGTCAAGGCTTAAAGGCTTTCTTAAATGCTAGTAGAGGTCTTAAACCAAAGAGAGATCAAAATGATTAGTTGGTAGTGTTCATATGCCTTCTATCTAGGGTACTACTGACAGGATCGCTCGGATTTTGAGGAAACATAAGATCTCTTCCTCTTTTAGACCTTTGAACACTATTCGGGGTTCTCTTCATTCTGTTAAAGAACCATTGGACCCCAAGAGCATGAAAAGTGTTTATATGATCATGTGTTCATGTGGTATCCCCTATATTGGAGAAACTAGTCGTTCTATTAATAAGAGAATTCAAGAGCATGCAACTGATATTAGACATTGTAGAACTAAGTCCTCTGCTTTGGTGGAACATGTTGTGAATACTATGCACTATGTGTGTTTGGAGGAGTCCAGAGTCATTGCTAGAGTTGATCATTTCTATCACCACAAATTCAGGGAAGCTATTGAAATTGAGAAAATATCTCGTTTGTTGAATAGGGATGATGGGTGGAAGATTAGTAGTTGTTGAATCCCTTCTCTCTATTCCTAGCATTTTTCCTTTTTTTCTTTTTTCTTTTCTTTTTTTTTTCTCTATTCCTAGCATTTTTCCTTTTCCTCTTTTTGTCTCTTTTCTTTTTTTTATATTTTAGTTTTGTTTGATTTTGTGGTTGATTTGTTCCCCCTTAGTTTAATTATTATTTATATTTTTTTATATATTTTTTATTTAAATTAATTTTGAATTTTGAATTTCTTTTAATTTTTTCATTTTCATTTCTAATTTATCTCTATTTTTCTAGCTTTTTTCCTTTTCCTCATATTGATTGTTTGGTTTGATTTTTAATTTGTTAATTTATTTAGCCTTAGTTACTTAATTTCGTTATTTTTATTATATTTTTATTAATTTTGATTTGTAATTTTTAAAAATATTAATATTAATTTATTAGAATTGTTAAAATGGGTTATAAAAATTGTAATTATTATATTACAATTTCAATTATTTATTTCATTTTGATTAGTATTAATTTTTAATTGGTTGATTTTTGTCATTGGTTGTTTTGTTTGGTATTTTTATTATATTTTTATGATTTAATTTATATTTTATTACTATTTTTAATTTTGATTTTTGATTTATTTTCTCATGGTTTATTTCTAAATTTAAAATTATAACTAGTATTGTTTTATTTGTTAGTTTTTTTTTTTGTAGTTTAGACTAATCCTGATCTTTCCATTTTTTCTCCTCATTGGTTGTTTAGTTTGGTATTATTATTATATTTTTTATGATTTAATTTATATTTTATTATTATTTTTAATTTTTATTTTTGACTTATTTTCATTTAATTCTCATAGCTTATTTCTAAATTTAAAATTATAACTAATATTGCTTTATTTGTTAGTTTTTTTTTTTTTTGGTAGTTTCGACTAATCCTAATCTTTCCATTTTTTCTCCTACCATCTCACCTAGGGGTTTTGAACACAGTCAGATTGCCTTAACAGTGCACCCCATCCCCTACTACTCTACACCTCGTGGGCTATTTATTTGTTAGTTAATATTGGTAAAATTTGTAATTATTAATATTATTTTCTCAATGTCTGTTTTAATACTTTTATTATTTCTTAGTATCTTAGGGTTTTGACCATTGTTGTCTCTACACTATATACATTTGTGTAAAAAATTAGTCAAATTATTTTCATGATAATCAACTATACTTAGTAGTTGGAAACGAAACTGTATAATTTCTTATCTAATTTCTTAGAAAATTTATAAATAATATTCTAAAAGCAATTTATATTTATATTCAAATCCAATAAATTTTACAATCAGTATTCGTAAATATTTTATCATTTTTAACATTCCTTCAAATTATATATATATATATATATATATACTAATTTCTTTTATTGAACTCCTCCTTAAAAGATAATATATTTTTTCCTCGATTTTGGGTTTCTGCTTATCTTTGATCATAGTAGTCAAAATCTCTTGAGTTAAATCCGTTTTTCATATTTTTAATATAATGATAATAATATGTTTTTAAATTTATTATAATATATTTAATTTTTTGAGAATTTTTGATCATAGTAGTCAAAATCTCTTGAGTTAAATCCGTTTTTCATATTTTTAATATAATGATAATAATATGTTTTTAAATTTATTATAATATATTTAATTTTTTGAGAATTTTTTAGGAATTCATACTGACATATTTTGAATCACTCAATACAATTCATTATCAGAACTAAGATGGAAAGGTTGATCTAAAATTATAGTTAAATAGTGTAGAGAAAAAGAATTTTAAGAAACAAAATTTTAACAGTAATAAAATGTATTATATATATAACAAAAATGAGTGTGATTTTATTAAATATGCGCCGGTTCACAGCTAAAAACCCAGAGATACATCATCCAAGAGTAAACTCAGTTGGGCATTTAGACTATACTCCCTGAATTATCTAATTACAGAGACCATAAATGACAAAGGATATTCCAATACAGAACACAAAACACTAGAGAGACTAATTACAGACTAGAGTGTGGCGAAGCAAAATTTTAAAATTTAGAGTTGAACAACTATCACCAGTCAATGTCACTTGTAGAAAAAGTGAGATCAAAATCATACGTCCAATGTATATCTTGATGACAAGCCTCGTTCATTTGAGCATCCTTGAACTGCAAATCCGCTAACATGCTTCACAAGGTGTCCACTTATTAATACAGTCAAGAAATTTGAAGGTTGAGGGGTTGTAGTTCTTTGGCCAAACCAATGTGAGAGTGAGACAACTGACAAAACTCAATTTGCAACTCAGGGTCAGCCTGCCAGAGAGCTGTATGTGAAGAGATACAGTGGGAACACGAGCTTTCCTCAGCGGGGTTCATTCTACCATGGTGAATGTCGACCCAGAATATTGTAGAGACTGGATGCAGTGTAATGTGAGAAGAGTTATCCCGAGGCAATACAGGCGGAATGAAAACAAATTGGACTGAAACGTACCTAGATCTTTCGAAATTAATTTGAGTATCCAAACAACTTTGAGTCAGAGAATTCGAATGAACCCTCCAAATACCAATTGCAGGCTAGTGACCT
The DNA here is from genome assembly GCA_034641835.2 of Pinus albicaulis. Classification (NCBI taxonomy): domain Eukaryota; kingdom Viridiplantae; phylum Streptophyta; class Pinopsida; order Pinales; family Pinaceae; genus Pinus; species Pinus albicaulis. The sequence continues at coordinate 337,490,556 of CM076581.1, forward strand.
CTGTCGATACCATCGGTCCAGGGGAGAGACTTGACCAACTGATTGGAAATCAAGTGAATTGTTGTGAACAAGGTTGGAATTACCTTGGATCAACCGAAGCCGCCACTGACTTGAGAGAATTTATCATTACCCTTACTGTAATTCCACATGAGCTCCATAAATTCAGATATTGTTTTCCTTACGGAATGCTCCAATTTCTTCATCATTGCACGATAATGAGGAATTTTCTTGCACTTGAACTTGGAGGGAGTGATATTTTGAGCGTTCGATCTTGAACAAACAGACACAGCATGACGGAAGTGTCCACGAGAGGACACATAATTTGTTAACAAATTTCCAGCATACATTGAATGAGGGAGAGTTGGATCATAATTAAATGTAGGTGACTGGATATTAACTGATGTATTTAGTATGAAACCAAATCTAAATCTATCCACCTTACTTCGTGTGCCACAAGACCTTTCCATAGAGCCTCATGACATGCAATCCCTTAGGGGGTAGTACATTTATGTCTAGATTCATTCATGATAAGCGTAGATTCTATCAAGGAGAAAGCCAAGTTTGCTAGCTCATCTGCCTTTGGGTTGTTGGCTCGCAAAATGTGATACACTTTCGTGCTATGGAATGTGTTAGTCATTCATAATTTTGATTCTATCTAAAGATGACTAAATTACCAATCTTAGATTTCTAGAAACAATATTGAAGAATCATTGTGAGTTCTAGAAATCTCACGGCCTTCATTATCCTAAACCTATCAATTCACTGAATATGTTCACTTAAAAATCCTCCAAGTTATCCTACCATCTCAAAAAGAAGTTGTTTCTAGGCTATATCTGCCCATTTTCACTCATTTTCAGTTACCCAAACAGTGATTTTTTTCCTGCTAAAAAGTCCTTTTTTCCTCTTCATTAACCCTTCACTTCCCTTGAAAAAACCCATTTTTACCTTCTCATTTATCCATCATTCCCCTAAAAAGCCTCTAAAACCATTATAAATCCTTTATATGGTTTAAAAAACCCTCTTTTTAAGGCCTATCGGAACTTCAAAAGGCCAAAAAGCCTATGTTTTAGCCTATTCCGACCATTTTTTAACACATTGACTTTAAAGCCCCTTTTGGGCTTGAGCCCCAGCCCCCTCTTCTTCACGAGACCCAGGGTCGTGACCAGGCGCTAACCCTTGATCCCTCTTTTTTTTTTTAAAACCCCTCTTTTTAAAGCCTGTCGAAACATTAAAAAACCCAAAAACCCACTTATTCTGCTTTTTTTTTATATTAACAAACAGGCTTTAAGCCCCTTAGGGCCTAAAACCTTGGCCTTTTTCTCCATATGGCTTAAGCCCCGCAACCAGGCACTTAAATCCTTCGCCCTCAGCCCCTTTTCCTTTAGCCCTGGTTCTCCTTTCTCCCACAAAACCTTTCCCCTCCACCTTATCTTCAGCTCCCTCCTCTTATACTTCCCCGCTCTTTTTCCTTCTAGCCCCTCTCCTTCATAAGCCCCCGCCCCATTCTGTTCTTATAACCTAGGGCGTGACCATGGGCTAAACCCTCAGCTCCTTTTTTCTTAACACCCAGTCCTTTTTTCCACCCACAAGACCGCACCTCCCGCCTATTTTCTTGGCCCTCTTCCCTTTTTCCTTACCCCGCTCCATAACGTTTCTCCGGCGCATCCTCGCCGTTGATCACGATGATCCAACGGTCCACGTAAATCTCACCTCATAACACCCCTTATGGTCCCACCTCCCACTACTCTGCCCGCCAACCAATCTCTGCCCGCCACCTGTATCCCACCCCCGTCCGCTGAAGTTGCACCCCAGCTTTCAGGCTCCACCCGCACCGTCAATCTCACGCCTTGAGATCTGACGGCGCAGATTCAACTTCACGTTCGTTTCGCCTCCGGGGTTTAACAACCCAAATCCACGCGAAACCAGCGGTTTCCATATGGACACGCGGCAAGCGATGAACCGTGTCGCGTTCAAAACACCCAACCACTTACCACTCATGGGCAGTGCGAAAACTGCCAGTGGTTTTTGCAAAACCACCTTTCCCATTTTTCACGCCAAAACTGTTTTAAAACTCGTTTTGTGTGTGTTTCCACCCATAGAACCTCCTCTGCCTGCATTCCACCTCTCTGCAACGCTCCGCCGCCTCCCAACACCTCCAAAGCAGTTTTAATCCAAAAGACGCAGGGTTTATTTAATGGTTTTTGCTTGTTTGCAGGATAAATGGCGGATAAGGTTTAAAGAGCTGCCCTCCCACAGTCAAAATAAGTTACGAAGAGCCATTAAAAAGATAGTCCAAGGGCCCGAAACAGAAAAGGGATGGGTGTTTCTTTTGATTCAAAGGTTTTCATCAGGGTCTTATGACCACTGACCGAACTATAAAACCTCCAGCGCATAAACAAACCCTCCAATGCAGAAAGCTACCTGTACACAAGAAGACAAAGAAAATGCAGTTAAGATAGAAGTAATCAAATGTTTGAAAGAGTCTGAAAGTGTAAAAAGACAGCATAAAGATGATGATAAAGGCAGACAAAGGATTAAAGGTTTAATTGGCAGATTAAGGAAGAAAAACACAGTTTAAAGGATAAAAACAAATAAACAAAGGTCTAAGGCAATGAGCAAAGGGAAAGAAACAACGATGATCAATTGAAAAGGCAAACCAAAGCAAAATCAAAGCCTAAAAGCAGATTAATTAAAAGAAGATAATGGCTAAAAGCCTTAAAACACAGTTTTATGATGAAATCAAGGGAACTTAGGGTAAAGTAGCCTTGGATAAGTCAAACGCAGAGCAGTTATTCACTTGATAAGCCTAAATTGACACCTTTCACTTACTTTATGTCTCAAAAGACAAATAAACAGTTATTACACTAAAGAAGATATTATAAATTGTCAGAACAATTAACGTAAAGATGAAGATAAGGCTGCAAAGTCAATATTTTCAACTATTTCATCCTCGGGAAGTAAAGACAGATTTATTACATAGAGAAGTAGTTGAGAGACATTCCTACCTTATGCCTTGCATGGTTTTTAAGGATAGGAGTGCGTTTACTATGTCATTAATAACATTTTGAACCCTAGATGGTTCCACTTCCTCATTTGCAGTATAAATACTGCACTGGAACTCATTGTAAGGTGGGCATTTGATAACTCTTTGAAGTAATACATAGTTCTGTTGAAGTTGAAAGAAATTTGATGTTCTGGAACCTGTGAATGTTTTGACCTATTTGTGGATAGAGAAATCTCTGTCATTGGATCCCTGATCTTGGTTGTTGGTGAAGTATTCTAATCTGTTAATGTTTTCCTGTTTTCCATTCTATTTTCATCACTTCTTGCTTGCAGTAGAGTAAAAAGTTTAGGCTAAGAAATGTCTCCTAGAAGCACCTTAGACCTATTTACCCTTCATTGTCTTTATGTTTTCATCTGCTGAAGGTTTTATTGAGTAGTTTGACTGCTTTTTTAACCCTTAAGCTTGTTTATTTCAAGAATAGCTCAAATAGTTGGCCTCAAGAATGATTTATAGTTTTCCCTGCTTACTTGCTGCCACTTGAAAATTGTTTCTGAAGTCTCCCTTTAAAGTATCATTGTTTACAGTCTGCCAAAGAGGTCTGTTTTGATCATACCCTTTGTTCTTGCTTGAATAATTGTTTTGAAGGTCTTTATAGTTGTAATCAGAGATGTCTAGGAGTTCCCTCTTCTATGAATGCAGTTATTTGTGAATCTTGAATGTTTTCTTATCCTTTAAGTGAAATCTTTGGATGAAATATTGTGTTCCTCTACTCCTAGATTCCATTTGATAAGTTTGTCTTGGAATTGTTATTTGCTGAAGTGTAATTTGTAGAATTCATGGTTAGCTATGTATATTAAATACCTATTCATGTTCAAATGATGTTTTAAGTGCCTTTGTTGAGAAGTACATATAATTAAGGATTCTTAATTGCCCTTAGTTTTACTTTTCATTCTAAACCCTTAATGTTCATTTCATTTCACCCGAAAAACTTTGTAGATCCAATAGCCAAGTCAGATTTTCCCTTTGATACCCCTGATTCATCTACAAACTTGTTACAAACTTCTACTTGACTCCATTGCCCAATGACTTAGATATTTCCCTTTTCTATCTATGCTGCCTAGATCATCATGTCCCATCAAACAATCAAACAAACTCATGCTTAATAACTAGCCTAAAATCAACCTTTTACAAGCAAACAAGTCATATCTTTGCAAAACAATTGAGAGATCCCTCTCTGAGACTAGGAGGGCTAGATCCTAGAACTCTAAAGGCTGGTTTATAAGTTGCCTTGTCATTTAGTATGCCAATCTGCTAAATCACAAGATCCCAACAGAAGGTTGCCAATAGTTCTTTGATTCTTTGAAAGTTCTTGGCAAGAGAGTTGTCTTTGGAAATCTTGTCAAAATTTATATGTCGGATATTTATGAGGTTATACCCTAAGATGACCAAGTTTTTCACACCTTTGTCTTTTGCAATGTATAGGCTTTGGATGAGACCATAAGTTTCATCTTGATTATTGGATTTTCTCCTTAAACCCCATGAATACATGGCTTCGACAATTCCACTGAGATTAAACAAAATCCCTCTCTCCTGCCACCTCTTTGTTAATATTTCAATATGAATAAGAACCAATCAATGCAACGATTAAGAATCAATTAGAAATTAAATAGTTTTAATCGGTGTTGTCTACCGAGGCCACAATTTTTCCCAGATGGAAAATTTATTGCTTAAAGTAGGCAAAAAAAAATTCGCAAAATCTTACTCCTGGAGTGTTTGAATCTTTTTTTTATGGTGCAAATGGATTCAATGCCATAAAGAACCCCAAGGGCACCAAAAATCCTCAAGTTTGATAGCTCTAACCAGGGTTTCCAAAAATATATGCCGGATTTTGTTAGAATCTTGCTAGAGTTTCCATTATTTTTCACGCAAAATTGCAACCTTGTTAGACTACTATATTTTAATTAATAAATACTATTAGAAGGAAAATAAAGAATAAATAATAAGAAGATGATACAAATAAATTAAATAAAGAATAAGGAAAAGATAGAAAACAATTTAAATATTAAACATTAAAAAATAAAAGTAATGAAATAAGGGTTAAAAAGCAAATATAAAAGTTAAAGGGAAAGAGTAATTAAATAAAATTATATATATATATATATATATGAAAAATAAATATAAAGAAATAAAATACTAACAATAATTATTAGAAAGAATAAAGTAAAAGTCAAGAAAGGACACAACTTAAGTTAAAAGAAGCAAGACTAAAATATTGAAAAAAAAATAAAATTAAAAGAGGAAATAAGAATTATAAAAATATATGAGTAAATATTTATATATTTAAATAAATAAATATAAATATCTATATATGTGTGAGTAGTGTGTAAGTATGAATTTTCGAAAAGTTTTCTAGTTTATTTTCTGATCTAATTTGTCTAGAATTAGGTAGAGATTCATTGAAATCACAAGTTTGATAGGTGAACTCTTCACAATCGAAGTGCCCTAGGGGTTTTGAGGGTGTTGAATCCATATATGTAGTCAAAAAACCATTTTAAACAACACAAACCAAGTTTTGGCCACAAATGTTTTCATCGAATTCCGGCCAAAAATCTGCCTGAAACTCCAAAAAGTCGAACTTAAAAAATTCCCACATATATGTGTGTGTGTGTATTACACGTCATTTTGTCACCATGACAACTAACCATTAGAATGGATCTTTCGCCATCCAATTCATGTGTTTCAAAGCACTTCCTTGCAAGTCAACAACTTAATCACCTTGAAGAAAGAAATACTTCTAGGTTATAAGGCCAAAAACCTTCTTTTTAGTGATTTGTGCGCTTTCCTAACCAGTTTATCATGCGCAATTCCTACCATTGGTACCTGCACAGAAGTGCACTATGTCTTACACTATGGACCGCACACATGACTCAACAAAAAGTAAAAATAAAAAGTTAATTCTAGAAGCCTTGTGGGCGAATATATCTCAACTAAAAGCTTCGAGGTCATACCTATTCGATCCTAGCCCCTCCCATCATGGAGCTAACTCCCATTCTTCAAGGAACCCTAATCCCACCTTAAGTGGATCTCATCCTTTTGATATGGATTTGAAACTACCTCCACTTGGCCTACAAATTAACTACATGCTAGAGGGCTAAGAGGGGTTGTTGAAGGTAGACTTATGTTGGTCAAATTAGGCTTGAGATAGTATTATCCAAGGAAAGGATTGTAGAATTATGGGAGGAGCTTCACAACATCAAGGCAAATGTTGTAAGACTCTTCTATATTTCTGAATTAATACAATTGATCTATTTTTCTCACTACATTGTTTTACGGATCTGATGAATGATTTGTGTTATTGTTAGTTTATCCATAGAAATGATGTTGTTTACTAATCTCCTTGATCATTAGTTTGAATCTTTGAATTATCTATGTTACATATGCCTTTTATCATTTGGTTTCTATGTCTACAAGTCTGTTTCAAGAGAAGAGTTACATCGAGGTATAGCGAGGATCTTCATCAAGCATTTCGCAATAAGGTTTGAATCTCATTTCCTCTCCTTTTAGCTTTATCATTCAAGCGAGATAGATTCAGGGAAATAGTAGTTTGAATGTCTTCTTGTTACTAGGTTTTTTTGGAAATATAGGGAGATCGCTCTTGTCTGCAAGAAGGATTAGTCCAATATAATCATATATATAGGCATAGTTTAACTTAAAGACGAAATAGACTTTTCATCATAATCTAGCAAAACAATTTCAAGAAAGAATGTGATTTTTTGTTGTTAAAATGCATTTTCGAATGCATAAATGGATTTAGCACCCTGAAAAACCCTTGGGCACTCGAATTATACAAATTAAAGAACTTAAACTCAAGTTTTAAAAATCTTTGCCAAACTTTGAATAAAATTAATAAAAAAAATGTCATGAAAAAATTCATTACACACACACACACACAAATGCAAATATAAATATAAAAATATCATTAGCAACAAGAACAAAAAAAAAGGAGGAAAATCAATTAGTACCATTGTATCTTTATGATATAGCTTGCAAGAATAATACTAAGTAAATTGATTAGGAATTATAAGAACCAAAAAAATCCAAATAAAGCAAATTGAAAATAACCAAAAAGAAGGAACAAACCAAAGACACAAAAGGAGGGAAATAAGATCTAAGATGAACGGACATGGATCCAACAACTGTTAATTTTCCATCCATCATCTCTTTTGAAAGTGCTTATCCCTCTCAATTTCGATGGCTTTCATGAACTTATGGTGATGGAACTAATCAATCCTGACAATAACCTGGAACTCTTCTATAGAGATATGGTGTTTTGTATTCTTGGCATGTTCATTCAAAGCTAGGATGATCAGGAGATCAAGTCTCTTGTAGAAAAATGCTCAAAAATGAAGTTGCTCAGAATTGATCCGAACCAGATCGACTGGAAAGAGCTCAGAAAAACGATCTTGTAGGCGTGAACGGCACTGCAAACCGACGCCGTATGAGGAAGATATTCATCTTTGAAGTTTTCCAATTTCAGTAAAAGGAAGGCCAAAATTTGACTTTATAAAATTTATTTTTATTAAAAAAAGAATATTCTAAGAATATTCCACAGAATATTCTGTAGAATATTCCAGTGGCAGCCAATGAAAGGGCACCACGTGGCCAGCCTGGAGGCCGCCACGTGGCCCCAAGGTGGATTGGAATGGCGTTTAAAAAATTTGTTAAGGCGCGGCAGGATTCGAACGCGGGTCGGGCGGATAACAACGCAACGGCCCAACCATTGGGTCATGACTATGGGTCTTAATTAACATGGCAATGAAGTTGTATTTAAACTATGCGGTTTGTTTGGGCGAGGCCCGAAAGGGGGCCAGCCCCCTCGGCATGGAACCATCCGTGGAGAACCGTGGTACTAAATTCATCAGCGCGCAGTCGTTTGGGTCGTGGTTCTGTGGAGTAGCGCTCGGTGCGGAGGTGTTATTAATATCTGGTTTTAAACCTTATAACCTGCCGAATATCACTCAAAGTTAATTAAATTCCTCCCGAACGGTGCGGTCCTATGGACCTTATCCACAAACCCTCAAATTTGGTGGTATTTTCGGCGGTTCTCCCTAAATTTAGCGCCCGTCACCATTTTTAACTGGAGTTAACTCCAGTTCTCCACATTTAGTGGAGTTTTTCTAGGTGACACTGGGCAAACTTCAGTTAGCCATAACTTTGGCTAGGAAAATCCTTTTGGGACGAATTTTTTTTTTATTTTGGGGTATTGAAGCATTCTGGAGCTGTTGGGACAAGTTTCAGAGCCATCAGGGTGCTCTATCAGTGATTTTACCAGCGATTTTGGTTGTGGAGCCACTAGGGCCTAATGAAAGATCAGCTGTGTTGGACTATACTTATCCATTGGAGGTGAATGAATAGTCGATTTATACTAATTTCAGTCCTCTGTTTCTGAATTTGCAGCTTATTTTTCCTTTTGAGGCTTTCTACACAGTGTAATTCATATTTTGAGCATTAATGAAAAAGGGAAAAGCCTAATTAGAGGCTTTTGGACCCAGCAGAGGTAGCCCAAAAGAGAGTTGAACTGCTTAAACAAATGCTTACTGTTATGCTGTGCATTTTTGCTGTTATATTTCAGATTTTGCTACATTAAATAGTAACTTTTCATAAGTACACTTTTCCCAAGCAGACTTATACAGTGAACAAAACTCATTAGTTCAACTTCAAACCACATTGCTTCATTTGCAGAATACTTGAACTTGCTTATTCACACATAAAATTTTGATTAATGAATACTTTGCACATAAACAAATACTTTCATTGATTAGATCTATTTCAGTGTTTACATTTTATTTCTTTAGGCAGAGCCTGTTTGTGGGCCAGAAGCTTTTGGTTTCATCCTTTCTAGTAAAGGTGAAATAACCAGTAAAAGCCCCCTACTGTCAATCTCTGTATGAGAAATACTTTGTTCTCATAATTTCAGATCATAGGGACTGAGACCTACAATGTTTGATGTCGGTTTCAAGCTCGTGAATCCTTTGTTTTATGGAGCGGTTAGTTTCTCCAATGTATGGGGTCCCACAAGAATATGGGATTGCATAAACAACTTTCATATTTTTTGGGTCCACGGGGTCCTTAACAGATCTTAGGGAGCTACGAATGGTATTCACGGGTCTAAAGGTGGAAGAGGCTTTATGCTTCTTAAGGATCTGAGAAATATAGTCAATGGTTCGTTGGATAAAGCGAAGTTGAACATTGGTAACCATATCATTAGACTCTTTCCTTATCACAGGACCCTTACTTTCCTTTAAGAAAGATTTGAGACCTTGGTGCTTATTATAGCCATTATTCTCGAACATTTTCAGGAAATGGGTTTTCTCATTATCTAGGTGACTTTCATCATAACCCTTAAAGCATGAGTAGCCAATGTGCTGAGAACGTTTCATATATATATTTATTTATAATTCATACTTTCTTAATTTAATATGGTTTTCTTCTTTCCTAAAAATCAGGGCTAACGTTATCTTAGAAATTTTCCTTTAACGTTCATATCAACATTCCTATTTTCCTTTATAATCATTTTGACACTCTTTTCTTATCTATTATGCTTTTCTGACTAATGTCCCTATAGATGGGTGGTGATACCACTTGAAACGTAGGACATTGTTAAACCTACACACAACAAACATCCATAAATTTACATCATTATAACTACAAGTTGTGGAAATATACATACAAAAAGTTTCAATATGAATATAATTAAACTATAAACGACTTGGGCGATATTATGTGCATGAATCTGTCGACAATCTCATGATGCCCTGCGAATATAAATTTGTTCTTGCATAACTCTAAAGGGATATTTCAATCATCCAATTTCGAATATGATTTTACCTTATCAATTTGGTATTTCATAATTCGAAATGGTGATCTTTGTTGGCTTGAGGGGTCTTGACCCAGGTTCGGATTTAACATTTGCCAAAAAAACCCTATACTACTGGACCTTTCAGCAATGACCTGCTTTTGCAGGCCAAGGTCTCACCCGAAGTAGTATGGGAGGGTGTTGGAACCAGGTTTCCGCACCCTGAGAGAGAGATAAAGTTAATCGAGACAACCCTCTTCAAATCTATCAGACTTGTGCATAAAGAACCCCTAATAGTATACTTGCAGAATGCGAAGCTCGTAAACCAACAGACAACATGTAAACAGAAGTAAAGAAACTACTAATAACCATATCTATGCAATTATCCTTTTCTTATAACATCGCATCCACGTGCGCATCAATAGCCACCAACCAATATAATCACAGAAATAACATAAACGCAGCCAATGCTCATAACACAGAAATACTTCCGTTACCACCATACAATATTCTCATTAACATTCAAATCTGACTTACAGACTTAATTACCAACCCGCGCACACAGCCAGCGGGGTCCGCACATAGCAGGACTGAGGATCTCCACGCACACATCCAGTAGGAGTCCCTACCCAAATACAACCCAAAACAGATCTCAATAGTTTTCCACCAGCATAAATCACCCTTAGCCTCCCTCTAGACTCAATCTATCCATCTATTTATAGCCCCTTAGCCTATGTTATCCTATGGTCCGCAACCCATGGTTTTCGGACTCTTGGTCTACCTTTTGACCCATTACAATACATCGGGGACTCTGACCCGCCCCAAAGTCCCTACACTAGAATAATTATTACAAAATTTATATCAAAACGTAGCTATGGGACCTATTCCAACAGGCCCCCAACACAATCTTGTGATTCGTCTCGATTCACAGTACCTGTGGGGTCTGCATCTTCTCGTGTAGCTGCTTGATGGCAACGACAAGGAGGCGAAAAAAACCTTCACTCTGTGCAGCAGTATTCTGTGCATTGTCAACCAACTTCTGCGAAGTAGGGCCTTCGGTGGCGACGGTAGCACTTTCCAAGGTCTGATTCAGCTACTTGACTGCTACATCCAAATATTGTGACAACTTGATGGCTTCACCTACCCATGGCTTGAGGTGGTCGCTGAGGACCTACTTCTTGTGGCGGAGCCCCTCGATTTCATCCCTGAGCACATGGCTAGCCCGTAGATGTGTCAGGCGTTGTGTTGTAATAAGCATGGGCATCGTAGCCTCCATCTGTTCAAATTCCTCTTCCTTTTGGCGCAGCTCATGAGTAAATTCGCGAAAAAGAGGATCGCGCTACACCGTAAAACATAGCCTTATAGTTGTCTCAAACAATTCAGCACCCTGGGAAATCTGTGTTGTAATGGTCTTTGTAGCTTATGCGACTAACGCAGCCCTCTGGGCGCGCACCTCGGGAGGGGTCTCAGGCTGCAATCTAGCCTGCAGCGCAGCGATCTGTTGCTCCAGCTTTGCTTTAACATTCTTCATTTCGGTCTGAGAGGCTTTCAGAGCTACTACTAAGCCTTCAATCTTGGCTTGCGGGGCGGTGAAGGTCGGAATGACCTCTCGGACATCTTCGCAGTGTCTGTTGATCAAATGTTCCAACTCTGTCTGTTGCGCAACGGCAATGATGCACGCGGCCTGTGCCTAGTTAGCCTCAGTAGTCTTATCTGCAATGGTCTGCTCCACCTCATTTAGTTGCTGCTACGCCTGCCTGTCTCTGTGTTGGATCTCCTCAGAGAGGGACGTTCCAGTACAGTTTCTTTCCCTTAAGTCGGGTCAGGTCGAGATGAACTTCAGCGCCAGTATGGACATGCTTACACAAGCTGGGTGGAATGAGAGTGAACATTGTGCCTGGAAGGGGGCAGAGTCAGCTTTCAGTCGTGGAGATCAATTCGGTGCTTGTGGTAGGGAGACTCGCTTGATGCTTCCCCGCTTGAGCCACGCTCGCTTGCAGGGTAACAGTCTTTAGCTGGAGGGTGTGTAGCTCAGACTGTAAAGCTGTGACTGCAGCCTTCTATTTCTCTTCCAGGGAAACTCACCTGTCCTCCGAACTGGTAGTGACAGCATCCACAATTTGTTCTAGATCTTCCTTGGTCAGGGTGACCTCTATGTCCTTACCAAGATTAGTAGCCCGGCGTTTCTTTTGTTGGCCCTTAGGGGGCTCAGTTTCCCGTTTGATGCCACGCGGGGACCCTACGCTTTGTCCATCAAGTCCTTCGGTCTACATATACTGATGTGATTCCTGTTCCATGCCCTTGGTCGTGTCTGTTGGGACGTCCGTCATGGTGGTGCCTTCCGTGACGCGCACTTCCAAGTCCTTGGCAGTATTAGCCGGGGTGGGTTCTTTTGCAGCCGCACTCGTACCATCGGTACCTGCAGTGACAGGGCCAGGGGACTTGAATCCCAAACTCCATTCTAGTGGCCAAGTGACAATGAGCTAATCAATTTCCTCATCTGTGACCATGTATGGGAGCGACACCCAAGCGGGATCCTTGAGGCCCCGAATCTGCACATTGTGCATTGTAACCTGAAATTTCATGATGCCCTTATATTTATCATACGCCGTATGGGACAGGCACGGCCACCAAGGCAATTAGCATGAGCAGCCAGGAGTAACAGAATGACTTCCCATGGTCCTGTGCCTCGCGCACATTTTCCAAAAATTCAATGCAAAGTAATTGTGACCAGTTATAGCAAACCCCTTTTTCGCAGCTGCCAGCGAGCTGAATTACATAGGCGGGGACAGCCATTTTCTAGCACTTGTGCCTCATCTTGCATGCCAGCAGCAGGTTACCCATGCGCACTTGTGGGTCAACGTTGGTTCCTACCAGGAATCCCCTTTGGTTACATTCTACGTGATAGTCCTTCCGTACTTTTTCAACGATCTGCTGCTCATACTTCTTACCGACGCGCTCAATGGGATTTGGACCTTGTATGGGGAGACCAGTAATTCGATGAATTAAGGCGACGTCAATTGGAATGCGTCCTTGGATCCACAAACTTCCATCATGGAACAGTGCTAGCAACTGTCGCACAATCAAGCTGGTGATATTGTAGTGGCCAAAGTGGGGTATCTGCAGCAAGTTCAATAACCCGGATCCCGCTAACCTGCATGCCCACGGCATTGGCTCCACCTTCAACACAATATCATATAGTATCCTCTCAATATATAACTCAGGTGACAATTCTGAGAAGGCCTCAATGTTGGCAAAATCGTGATCATTGAACTTAATGGAGGGGAGACCGCCAAACATATCTCGAATGAGGGGAACTTCATCCAGAACCAATGGCATCTGCAGATAGGTGCGCACAACATCAATATTCTTTGGCGTGTGCACCATAGGTCTCCTTGGTCGAACATAAGGTGGCCGCCAAGTCATTGGGGCCTCCAACAGAGCATCCTCCTGAGCAGTCAAAGGAGGCTTCACAAGGTTAGGCGATCATTCCTTAGACACCCCCCGAGGGGTTTGCGTAATCCGAGGGGACGTGTGTGCCTTCACCGCAGCCCACTTCGCAGTTCTCCCCTTTTCCTGCTCCTGACCTTTTTCGCTTTTCTTCTTTTTTCCTGTCTTCTTCACCTTGGTCGGCGTGGAAATTCAGTTTCGGGATTTACTTCCAATACTTCATCGGATGCCATCTCGGCAGAGTTCGTGGAATGCGATGATTCAGCGAGGTTGGAAGCAGCCATTCTTGCTCGTAATAAGAACTCAGGGTTGCTGCTATCAGAGGGGGTAGCATGCCCAGACATACAGCTGGAAATATTACACGAAGTACAGATTTCACCGGAAATCACAGGTGCAAAAGTTTCGGAAAGCAAAGAACCCAATTTTGCTTTACACCCCTCCGTTCATAGCTTCTGATGAGTAACAACGGTCAGATGAAACTTAGCTGTAACTTACCATCAAAGAAACGATAAAAAATCCTCCCAAATCACCGCATTAATTACCACATGCCCGCTCCACTCAATAGTAAAATCGGCTTTTTACCCAGTCTTACTATTGTAATGGTTAGTTTTCACAGCTGCGCACTACCCCTGCGTTCCCATCGCACCTTTCCTCGCCTCCTTACCTGCGAATGACCACTGCGTGCACGCCGGGCCCCCCTCCGTTCTTCCCTTTGCATGCACGCAGCCATCCTGATATAGCTACTCCGACCATATAGTCATTTGGTAGGCATCGGGTTGGCCCTATATGGTTTTAGACGGCTACCATTAACATACCCTGGCATGGTGTCTCCGCGCAGCGTAGTCAATCTAACCACACTGCCATCTGTAATTTTTGTTACAACATAAGGACCCAACCAATTTTGTCGGAACTTTCTCGAGTGGCGCACAAACTGGTTGTCATATAGTAATACTAGCTCATATTCCTTAAACGACTTATGTCAGATGTGTCTATCGTGCCAGTATTTTTCCCGGACCTTCTGAACTTGCTGGTGAAAGTTAGCAATGAACCGATCATCTTCCAAGGCAACTAGTTGCACTAAGCGTTCCTCCATGATTTTTGGTTCCGCCATGTTTGTAAAAGTCATGATGCGCAGGCTAGGGACGATGTACTCCATGGGCATAATGGCCTCCTTCCCATACATCATCCGAAAATGCGCTTTCCCAGTCAATTTCTTGCGCGTGGTCTGATAGGCCCAGAGTACTGAAGGGATGCGCATGTCCCAATCACTTCGATCAGCATTACAGACCTTGGTAAGCGCCTATTCCAAAATTTTATTAAAAGCTTCCACCGTTTGAATTGCCTGTGGGTGATACGAGGTACTCTTCGCATGGTGGATCCGAAATTATTCAGTCAAAGCTTCAATAGTTTCATTAATGAAATGCGTGCCTCTATCACTCATCAAGATTTTTGGACAGTCGAACCTGGTTAAAATGTGCTCAAAAATAAAGTGTGCAGCGGTATTCGTAGTGAAATCCTTCACAGCTTGTGCTTCTGCCCAACTGGTTACATAGTCAATTGCAGTAATGATGTATCGGGCACCTATCTTTTTGCCTGGAGGGTTGATGGGTCCGAAAAATTCTATAGCCCACTTATCAAACGCCTGCAGGGCCATCTGTGGCTGCAAGGGCATCTCACCCCTGCGTGAAGGTCTTCCTCTCCGTTGGCATGCGTCGCAGGCTCTACAATATGTGTGGGAATCGCTACGCAACGTGGGCCACCTCAACCCAGCTCTTAATATCTTCTGCGCAGTCTCTTTTCCTGCATAGTGACCTCCCGCTACTCTCTATGGGATTCTGCTAAAATGGCTTCTCTTTCATGCTCCAGTACATATCTTCGCAGCACCTCATCAGCTCCCAGCTTGTATAATTGTCCCGCAATGATGGTAAAATTAGTTGCGCAAGTTACCAATTCTTTTTTCTGTTGTATTGAGTAGTTCGCAGGTGCCATACCTGTAGTTAAGAAAGGAATAATGTCTGCAAAGTTCTCGTCGACCACCTTAATAGCAAAAATTTCCGCATCGGGTAACCCTTCTTCTAGGCCAGTTGGCTCTTCACCATTCTCGATTCGGGACAAGTGGTCTAGTCCAGCATTTAGTCTCACGAGCTTCAAAATTATTTCGAAATTGTATTCTTGAAATAGCAGTAACCATCGACAAATCTCCCCCCCCCCGCTAACACAGGCTTATTGACTAGGTACTTCAAAGCTAAATAATCTATGAACATCTTGAAGTGCCCTCCCAGTAGATAGTGCCAGTATTTCTGCAGGGCATACACCATTATCAATCCTTCGCGTTCAGTAGTATAGTAATTACGCTCTACGCTAGAAATTTTCCTGCTAGCAAATGCAATTGGGTGGTCAATGTCCCCTTCCCCGAGCTGTGCGAGGACAGCTCCTAGGGCGATACCTGATGCATCCACATGAACATGAAAGACCTTCACCCAGTCAGGAAATATGAGGATAGGTGCAGTGACCATATTTTCCTTGAGCAGCTCAAAACTCTTTTGACACTCCTCATCCCAGAAAAATACACGTCCTTCTTTAGCAGCTTCTCCATTGGTGTCGTGATCAGCGCGTACCCTTGAATAAACTTCTTATAGTAGCCAGCGTGCCCGAGGATGGAGCGCAGCTATTCTCAGTGGTGAGGGTTGCTAAATTGATGATAACTGCAACCTTGGCCGGGTCAACCATCAATCCCTGTTGGCATACCACGTGTCCTAACAAAATCCCAAAAGGTACACAGAATATGCACTTATTAATGTTTAGTCAAAATTGGTGCTTTCTGCAGGCATCCAGCATCATGCGCAGGTTCTACACATGCTTATTTACCACCCAAACACTGTATAATCATCAAAGTATACTTCCAGAAACTTATGAATGAATTCCTTGAACACTGCTACCACCACACGCGAAAAGATGGCAGGGGCATTCTTGAGCCCAAAGGGCATGACGGTGTACTGAAAGGATCCCCATTCTGTTGTGAAGGTAGTTTTTCTACGATCTTCAGGTGCTATTCTGATCTAATGGTAGCCTGAAAACCCATCAGTGAACGAGTATGCTTCCTGACAGCCCACATTATCCAGAATTTCATCAGAAAACGATGTAGGGAAGGGATCATGTACGCAAGCATCATTCAACTTGCGCAGGTCTACGTAGATTCTTATTTCCCCTTTAGTCTTATTTTCTTGGACCACCATAGGGCTTACCCAATCTGACTTTTCTACCGATTCGATGACACCCGGGGCATGATACCCGCGGCTACCATTTTATCGATTTCTTCTCTGACTTTCTGCCTATACTTGGGGTTCAATCGGTAGGTTCGTTGCTTGATAGGACACGCGTCTAGTTTCAAGGTGATCCGCGTGACACCTAGATCTCCTAGAATTCCTTTGAGCTTTGAAAATTTTGTGGGAAATAGATCCTGATATTCGGTGAGCAGTTCCGTGATTTTTCCAACTATATCATCATCCCAGTAATCCCCAATTCTAGCCATCTTGGGTTGTTCTTCTGTTCCAATATTGACTTCCTTTAATTTGAGAGGTTTAGTCACATCGACTGCCTGTAATAAGGGTCCAACAACTGCACGTTACCCCTTCTGATTCAGGGATAGTGATATTTCGCAGGTCCTCATCGCACTCCTCCACTGATAAATTTTGGTAGTTGGAAATATCCTGCATCTGCGCATCCCAAGCTGGTTCCCCATACTCTACGCGAGGGAGTGATTCATCAAATACTAGAGCATCTATGTCTTGCAAGGCTCCGTCTAATTTCTCTATCCTGCCTATCAACCCGAATGTCCTCAAAAAATCTTCTCTCATGGCATCCTAGTGGCGAGTGCATCGATGTAGCTCTACATCTAAATACCACGTGGTGGGGATTGGTCCCAAGGCATGGATAAACATGTGGACCCATTCATCCCAAGATCTTTCACTCCATATTTCCATCCATTCAAACAAGTTCTTGCGTGGGTCTCCGCGGCCAGAGAAAATTTCCATGGGTAGGTTAACTGGAGGTTCGAATTGTAGGATCATCATTCTGTGACATTCCTCCCAATCCTAAAAATTCCCCTTCTGAGTTTCCCACCATCGCGCAGGGGTCGTGCGCATAGCTAAGTCAAGCGCCCACATCCTCTGTTCTCTGGGAATGTTTGATTTGAACGCTCTAATAAAATCCTTAACACTACCAGAACCATCAAAATAGGGCAGCTCTCTTACCTCTTAGGACATACACCGAAAGCTCTTTGTGATCTTAAGGCATCGTAGCGCAAATACGTCATGCAACCGGTTTTGCCAATTTTCTATCTCAGCATTTGAGTCAGAGAGACATTCGTTGTCCTTCTCCCAACAGAGCATGCCATCAGCCGTAAGGTTAATCCAATCATCGTCCCGAGCAGTCAGCTTGTAAATATGATCAACGTCATCCCCTTTGCGCACCGATTCTGTATACCGCTCACCCTCCGCTGGATCTAGAGGGACTATTACTCACGTACCCTCATTTTCAAAAACCATGCTTTTTCTTTTCAAGTTGATAATACCTCCCATATCTATACCCCAATCCAATCCTAGAAGCGGAGGGTAAGGGTCTGCATCATCTACAATTTGAATCACCTCAAAATCTGCGTACACCTTAACTCCCACGATATCTACCATAATCTTTGATAGCCTTCCTAATGGTATTATCTTATGTTGGATAGCCATGCATAGTTGTATAGTAGACCATTCTAGCTTGGGTTTTCCCATTCTCTGCCAAGTCTGTTTAGGCAGGACTTTTGCATCGAATCCTAAATCAAGGATGACCTGATCCATTTCATAATCTCCAATCTACGTAGTTAGCCGCATTTCCCGACCAGTCCTTTTCTTATGCTTATAAAGTTCGTTGACATATTTAACTTTCGCTTGTGGGGAAACCTTTTCTGCGCAGTTTTCTATCAATGCTTGAATTTTCTCTACTGCCTTCTGGATGTGTAGTAACTCGATACATGCCTGCAGGAACGGTTTAACTTCTTCGTCCACTTTTAGATTCGCTTGGGCCTTTGAGGTAGACACCTCGTCTTTAACAAACTCTTTTCTAGCCTCATGAAAGGTTTCTTTTTCCTTCTGTAAGTCCAAGCTTTCCTTTTTGTTAGTGGCCTTTCTCACAAGTGGTTTGGCTGCAAATTTTTCCTGAGCTCCTCCCGTGGCCATGACACTGTGCGTAATTACGTTAATACTGGGTCCCTCATCACGCGGTTCCGCCTTAACCCTTTATACATTCTGCGTCGGCGTTTGCTGTTTCTCCTGCATCTTCGCTATCAGCACAAGACATTCTTCGATCACATGATCCAACTGCCTGCAATATCTGCAAGATTGTCGTGTAGGGTTCGGGAATTCCCTTGCGAAGTAACCTACGTCTCCACAATTATAGCAGATCATTTGTCCTCTTCCTCGACATGTGCTTCCACCTCCCCCCCCCCCCCCCACCCCCTCGACCTCTTGCAGGGGAGCCTCCTCATCCAGAGGGAGATAATGGTGATGAAGGGTCAACCTGCACCCTATACAAGTTTCCTCTATCTATCATTAAATCATATGTCTGGCGATTGTGCTCATCATGTCCTACAGACGAGCAGAATATGCACCATTGTTGTTTCAATTATGGGAGATAGGCACCAAGTCAGGGGCAGTGGTTTGTATCATGCAATCCAACTACTCGACAGTCAGCGCACCATAATGTGGAGGTGCTTGGTCCAACAAAATCTTTGGGGCGTAATGGGTTAGGCCCCCCAGCCTGCATGTAGTCCGACACCAAAGGGCACTGATCCTTGGTGTGGCCTGACACCTTGTACTGTATGCACCAATTGTCTACGCTAGCTTCTTTTCCCCGCTCTTTTCGTAAGTTCTGGATTTGTAGGTGCATTGCCTCTAATTGGCCCTGGATCTGCAGCACCCCAAACTGCGCATCGTCCCTTGGCGCAACTTCTAGCTTCATGGAAATTTCCAGGACCTTTTCTTCTGTATCAATCGTCTGTTGACCCATAAGCCCACGCAGGTGTGGTAATAGCATGGCAATGAACCATTCATTATGTTGTTTTTCCTCATACTTAAATTCTCCATCCCTGATAACTTTCTTCAGCCATTGATCAGCCTCCCATACAGACTCTGTAGGTCCCTGTCTAAAATCTTTTAAGTCAATCACAAGTTGAGCGTAGGACTTAGGCTTCCGAAACTGCTACTTTAAGGCATCCTTAATTTCCTGTATTGACAGATCTGTATGCTTGCCAACATATCCCATCAACCAATCCAAGGCCCTTCCTTCAAAGGCTAAGGATAGCTGCACTCTTTTTACAGCATCGCTAACAACATTCTGCGCAGTCCATACTGACTCTACCACGAACCAAAATCGGTCCATGTCCTCATCCCTTACACCCTTAAAGGTGGGTAATTTTATGTGCATGGCCATATCATCTACAGGTGGTCACGGTGGGGTAGGAGGATTCTTGCCCTTACGCAGATTTGACGGTGGTGTAACTAGGGAACTAGTTTTTGTGTGCATAGGTGGCTCTCTTAAGGGACTATATATTGATCTATCCCCTTCTCGATTGACTCTGTAGTATTTACCACTTCGTGTCGTACTTCCACTCTGATCGGAGGTCATTCACTTGGTGTGACTGCACAGAATACCCTTTTTTCACAATAGCATCTTAATTACCAGTGACAATGTTTGCAAGAACTTACCTTGGAATCCTTTGAAGAACCTTCGCTCAGCTTCAGAATAAGATACGAATTGATTAACTGTGAATTCCATTACAAATCCTCCTAAAACACTATCCACCCAGTGATCTATAGTCCAGGTGATCTTGTTATCAGCCTTCTCCAACTGTTGGATTAATTCAGGGGTCCACTGCGTAACTTGATCGTCTTTCCAACAGATCTAGAACTTTGCTAACCTTGCTAGCCACTCATGTAGTTCGTGCGCGAAAGTCACAAAGAAGATTTCATGTACCTCTGTAAATATATACTTGTTCTTCCACTCTTCAGCAGTTAGTCTTGTACTTCGATTCTCTTTTAGGGAAAATTCTTGAATTTTTTTTTCGAACCAATATTCAAGCACAGGCTTCTCAGGCCGCCAATGTCCTCATGGCATTACCGTATCTCTCTCTCAAAATGCTCCCGGTCCTAGCAATGGAACCATTTTTTGGCTTGAGGGGTCTTGACCCAGGTTCGGATTTAAGGTTTGCCAACAAACCCCTATATTATTGGACCTTTCGGCATTGACCTGCTTGCGTAGGCCAAGGTCTCACCCGAAGTAGTATGGGAGGGTGCTGGAACCAGGTTTCCGCACCATGAGTGAGAGAGAGAAAGTTAATCGAGGCGGCCCTCTTAAGATCTATTAGACTTGTGCAGAAAGAACCCTTAATAGTATACTTGTAGAATGTGAAGCTCGTAAACCAACAGACGACATGTAAATAGAAGTAAAGAAACTACTAATAACCAGATCTATGCAAATAGCCTTTTCTTACAGCATCGCATCCACGTGCGCATCAATAGTCATCAACCAATATAATCACATAAATAACATAAACGCAGTCAACGCTCATAACACAGAGATATTTTCGTTACCACCAAATGTTCTTCTCATTAACATTCAAATCTAACTTACATATTCAATTACCAACCCACGAACACAGCGAGCGGGGTCTGCACATAGTAGGACTGAGGATCTCCGCGCACACATCCAATGGGAGTCCCTACCCAAATACAACCCAAAACAGATCTCAACAGTTTACCACCAGCATAAATCACCCTTAGCCTCCCTCTAGACTCAATCTATCCATATATTTATAGCCTCTTAGCCTGCATTATCCTATGGTCTACAACCCGTGGTTTTCGGACTCTTGGTCTACCTTTTGACCCATTATAATACATTGGGGACTTTGACCCACCCCAAAGTCCCTACGTTAGACTAATTATTACAAAATTTATATCAAAATGCAGCTAGGGGACCCTGTTCCAACAATCTTGTTGGCTTCGTTTTTACTTGTAAATATAAAAACAAGAGGGTGTAGCTTCAAGTCGATTTCCATAAGTGTTTTTTTTAACTACATACCGAAATCAATGAAATGTGAAATATGAATTAAAGTGATACATGAGTTAATGGGCATGACATCTTCCTAGGATACATTATTAAATCTTGTTAGTCCACAACTCCAATCAACTTTCCATGAGATTAATACATATAATCACAATCTGTCGTCTCATATGCACACTAATTTTATAGTAAGAATGCTTGAGAAGTGAAATGGTCTATGTTGCACAGTTAAAAAATGAGGAAGGGCTCGACCCAACCCATACATAAATATGTATTTTGAAGTTTCTTGGGTTTTTACAAAACCAATTGGGTGACCTCAATCAAGTAGACCAGTATGATCGTTCTTAAAGGAAATTTTAGGTCCATGGAGGAACCATTTCAATATAAATCCCAAAATTTCATATGCATGCATTTATACCTATATAAATATGCACACAATCCACATGAAATTATGTTCCATACAACTTGGCTCCCTTTCAACAATAATTTATAACATTATATAATATTTTGATAAATAAAATATAGTTTTTTCAAGCATATCAACATATTGAAAAGTTCAAATATTACAAACACTTAACATATCTCATGCAATATTTCAAACAAAATCACATACATGAGAGTTCAATATTCATAAATAATGCCCAAGCCATGTTACTTATTTGTGTAATTAAATCTCGTTGATGACTAGAGATGAGCTTCACGTTATCCTCCCAACTATAGGAAGTTATGTTATTCTATTCCATAACTTGCCACCCCCATGCAAGGTCCAAAGTCTGAGAGTTACATAATTTTATGGGCAATTCACCAATTGATTTGTGGAAGTGATGTCACTTACAAGTGGTTTATCAACCAAAGACAAGCACTAGTGTTTTATCAACTATAGAAAACACCAATGGTTTATTAGTCCTAGCAAGCAACATTAATTCATTATATAGGTGGTTTCTTAACCAAAGATAAACAAAAGCACAAATGTTTTATCAATCATGGAAAGAACCCAATTAATTCAATCAATCTCCCTTCACATTAAATTCGTGTACTCATAAGAACACTCTGATACCAATGTAACGACCAAAAGTCATATACGTAGCAAAAATCTTTAAAATACTTAGAAGACAAAGACATCCATTGCGGGACAAGTAATTGTATATTGAATAGTGTATAAAATAATTGATGTAAGATGATTACAATGAGGATGAGGGCATGCTTATATACACTAGGAAGGTAGCTCTTCACCAACGGTTACGTCCTTAGGGACATACTTTCTCATTAATTACTAATTAATTAATCATTAATAATTATATTGTCATTTACATTATTTGTGTTACTTTTATATATTTAATTCGTAACATTGCCTCCTTCTTCAAAAAGTTTGTCCTCAAATCTTACTTATGAAATATCAGATTTCTTTTGTCCTTCGGAATATATTCTTGTTTCCGAACTTTCATCTTCATTGATACAAGACAATATGATACTCTGAGTGATATACAAAATCATCGTACTGAGAATGGATTAGACCATCCTAGATTAACCTTCCCTTGAATCTTCTAATCACTATAATTTTGTGATGAATTGTTATCATAGGACTAGATTCTGCAAACTTCAATACTCTTTGGAAAAAAAAAAATTTGTTTGTGTTTTGAGTGATACTGGTACGTAGATTGATTGGAAAGTCTACACTTGTTATTCAGAAGTTGATAAAAGGTTATTTTATTTTGACTCTCCCTTATCATGTTAGTGGTAGTTTCTTGAATTCCTTCAGGTGTTGTTGTTGTTGAGTTGGTTATTGAATCATCATTTGGAAATTCTATTGTTTGAACTGCAATTTCTGAATATGTCTTCACTTTAGTAGGTTTATCCTCTACTTCAGTTACGATTTGACTGGATCGGTATTCGTTTCTTTATCTTCAATATTGAGTGAAACGAATGAAGACTTCGATGATACTACTATAAGTTGTTCTAACTTGTCATTTAGTGACTTCTTGTCACTTTTAAGCTTCTTTATTTGCGTAATTAAGGCTTGGTTATGATTCCTTAGATGTGAAATCTTTTCGTTTTTTGAATCATTGATTTGTCCCTGGTATCTTCCTCTTTATATTTTAAATCTTTGATTTGTTCTAATAATTTTTTATTAAGGGTTTTTAGGCACAAGCTTTATTTTTTCTTTCTCTGATAGAATCTCTTTTAATCCCTTCTTAGAACTTTAATTTTCTTTTTTTATTCTTTGTTTCTTAACCTTGGACATTTTGATGTGTGAAATTCATTTCTCATTGTGGTCCCTTAGATGTCAAATTTCTTTGTTGCTTTCTATTGATTTTTCATGAAACCAATCTTCGAGATTTTTATATTTATTTTCTGATGCCTCATTTTTTTGTTGATTTTTTGCAATTTCTTCCTTTAATCATTTTATTTGTGCATGGGTATTACCTTGATATTCTTCCAAAGTAAACAATCTTCGACATTTTGGACAAAGTATCGTGTGATTTTTAAAAATCGATAAATACTCATCTTTTGTTCGACAAAATGGACAACTGGTCCAAAATGTAGAGTTATGTATGAGATCCATAATTTCTTCGTTTATCTTCGAATTAGACCCTATTTGTTTTTTTTTTCTTCAAAAATGGATTTTTTTTAAAATATCTTCTTTTGTTTACTTTGTACTTTGGAACTTACAAACCTTTTAATCAACTCAAACTTTGAAAAGTAATATTTTATACCTTCGTATTATATATATATATATATATATTCTTAAACCCTCTTCTTTTTTTATAATTTCTTTTTAACTTTCTTTTTCTTTTCTTTTTTAACTTCTTCTTCTTCTTCTTCTTTTATTAAAAAAATAAATAAATAAATAAATCTATATATAATTATAATGTTTTTTTTCTTTTTGAAAAGTTACAACCCTAGTGAAATGTGGCTATTCACCTCTTTAAGGTATAATATGAAATATATGTCCACTTATGTGTCTTTGACTCGGTTAATTTTCTCCACGTAAAAAGTAAAACTTGTCATTCACATAAAGAGATTTTGTATTCCTTTTTTTCTTCTTTTACCTTGAAAATACCATGGGAAATTACCATGGGTTGCTAAAACCACGAGCTTGTAAACCATTTAAGAAGAATCAAGATAATATCTTTCTCTTATCTACTCTTCTTTCTCTTAAGTATAGTTCTAAAGATATTTGGAAAGACTCCTTTTTTAATTTATCATGCACTTTTTATCAATAATGTAGAACCATTTTATATATACAAATGTTATCCTTCAAAATTTACATCGGACAATTTTTCTTACTATAATCATTGAAATGTCAATGGCAAAAAACAAAAACAAAAAACTTTTTTTTAACTCTTTTTCTTAAATAAAAGTGGCCAGGGCTCTGACCGTAAATGGAGAAACTCCAACTAGTGTAGCTAAACAGTTTAGTTGTGAATACAAGTTGATGGCCAAAGGCTGGGATCTGCCAACGTGGCTCTTATACCAATGTAACGAAAAAATTTTGTGTAATCATATGAATGCTTTTATACCAATGTAACGATTAAATTTCATATACGCAGCGGAGTAATATTCAAAATACTTTGAAGACAAAGACATCCATTGTAGGACAAGCAAGTGTATATTGAATATTTGAATACAAGTGAGATGATTGCAAATGAGGATAAGGGCCTGCTTATATACCCTAGACAGATGTCCCTTTGTAACAGCCCTGGTGAAAATTTAATGTAATAAAAGTTAATAAAGGAAAAATAATAACCACGATTGATGGGACACTTATTACAAGCTTAATGTTGCGCAAAACATCCTAGTGGGTGTTCATTTGGTTTAACATGGCTAAGAAAATTGGCAAAGGCAAAAGAAAAGCCTTTGGAAAGGAAAATGGAATTTTTGGCACATTTATTTATGAAAATAATGGAAATTAGGAGAAAAGGGAGATGAAAGGTCACAGGTTGCATGTGAGGAGGAAAATGGAGAAAATAGAGGCCTCTTCTATAAAAAGGCTTTCGAGGATCAGTTGGTACATTTTTTCAGTGCATTTTTGGAGATCTCTCATTATTCTCTCTCTCTCTCTCACTCACTCTTGGACACTTAGAGTTTCTTGGAGCACTTTGGCATTGGAGAAAGAAAGGAAAGAAAGCATGAAGAAGGAGGAAGCAAGCAAGGAGGAGCAGGAATCAAGCAGCTACAGCAGGATTCTTGGAAGGTATCGATTTGCATGTCTATTTTCCTCGCTAGATCTGGCATGCATGTTATTGCATGTGGTTCTTTTCTGTCTTGGCATGGGTTTTTTCCAGGTGCGAAAGTGTTTTCTGCCTAGTCTTGCCATTTCCGGATAGCCATGGTGTTGTGGAGTTATCATGTTTTGGTTTATCTAGATTACCAAATGGATTCGAAGTTGAGTGAGGTGGATCTCTGAATTGATATAACACATGGCCTAGTAACCCCTGAACCAAATTGTGAGTTGTGGTAAAGCTGGATAGTGTGTTGCCTCGGTAGGCCTAGCAATCCTCGACCGATGAATGACGAGATATACATTAAATCCTAGAGGATTTTTTCTCTCCATCGGGCCTAGGAATCCCAATTTTGGGATATACAGTAAAGCCTGGAGTGTATATCTCGATTTAGGGCCTAATGATCCCTGATTCAGACTATGGGTTGCGATAAATCTTAAGAGACTAGGAGACAGGAAAATTCCTCATGGTTTAGGCAGAGAATCCAGTGATATCCATGCTTGTGTTGGCCTAGTGATCTGGTGTAAATCACGGTAAATTTGGTGTAAATCACGGTAAATCTTATGTAATCCTTAAAAATTTCAGTGATTTTAATTAAGTATTGAGAGAAAATTGTAAATGTTCCCAAGTCACTGGAGAACATGAGGGGAAGTCGATTAGTTAGGAATGTGAAGACTCAGTTTCAGTTTGTTTAGGGATTTATACTAAAATTAGGATTTGAGGATTCCAAGAGTTTTTTTGAGTCATCGAGGGAGCTGAATCGATTGATTCTCAATTTGTATAAAAATAAGCCTCAAAGGCATTAATGTAGAGCTGAAGATCTGGAGAGACATACTAGGATAATAGAAGGCCATCGAAAAGAAGATCTGGCCAAACAAGAAGTTGTAAGTGAATGTTGTTGTGTTTGATTTCATGTATATGACTGAAAGAATTGGATTCTGAGATATATGTGTTCTTTGATCGAATTTTGTATGATGAACGGTTGAGTTTCTGTGGATGAATATATGATGAATTTTGTGTGTTAGAGCTCTGAGATGATACCCTACATACAGTAGGAGAACTTGACATAATTACTGTAGACAAATTGAATTGAACTAATGCATGTATACCCCTGTAAAGGCCGAGTAGGTGTGTGGTTACCTGGGTTCAATCAACGATCACTGAAAGGATCATTGATGCAAGAGAGAGGCTGGATTTAATTCCAGAATTCGAAGATGAAGAAGAGCAGAGGGGTTTGAAGATTGGTTGGAGTGTGAGTTTTATTGCAAGATATGTGGAATGTATGCTTGAAGAATGGGTGACTTATGACTCGGGGTTTGAATTGAAAGCAGTCTTCAATAAAGAAGAACTGGAGTGGAGATACAGTGAGAACTCGATTTAGAATAAATAAAATCATGAAGGGAGTATCGAAAATTGAATAGGAGTCAATCTCATTTCATAGTAATGAATCAAAATATGGCAAGCGTTGTGGATCCTTGAGTGAAGGATAGAGGCGGTGAACCACATTCAGATCCGAGTTAAGGTTACGAAGGATGCAGAACTGTGAGCGAAAATGGAACCTTGAGTAAACAGTAAAGGCGGGTTTCAGACAGAAAACCAGTGGTCTCGCACTTCTTAAGAATGGTAAGCGGGATTGTGAAAAAAAACGTGATATTGGTCTTTGTTTGACGCATGGAAAAAGTGGTAAGTGTAAAACCACTTTTATCACATTTTTTTTAGCATTAAAGCTCCAAGGTTAAAAAAACGTGATATTCGTTATATTCATTGGATCATTGGATGGGAGCGCGATAAGCCTGCAACCGTTGGATGCGAAGCGTAAGTTAAAGGCTGAGACCCAATTTCATCGCGTAATTTCTGAGAAATAAATGTCATGCACTTTCATAGCGCGACAACCGTCGAATGAGCATCCAATTGAGGTTTGGAACGCAATGAGTTGTGGACCATCAGATCCATTCGGCGTTTAGTCAAATTAAGCCATGTTGTGGGGTCCAGAATCTTAATACGGTTTAGCGTTGGGTTTTGAACCAAAAGGTCGAGGACTTTTAATATATGTTATCATTTGGATATGCATATGAATGGAGGGCAAAAGTTTATGTTAATGAAATATAAGGTGGTAGGGCCCGAGAGCTATGATATGGAATTCGAGTTTTAATATATTCCCTAAGGTTTAGTTATATGGAAATTGTGACTCGAATTCATATGAATTATTCCAAGTCATCGTATGATCCGTTGTGTGGTCCAAAGATAAGGTAAGTTTAATATTGTGTGAGCCCGAATATTATTGGTGTTTGGCTTTTAATAAAAGTCTGAGTTTCTGTCATATCTGTTCCTACTATGAACCGTTATATATTGGGTTAATCATAAAGTTCGAATAGTAATTCAAAGATCATTCCGAGGGGTTTTCTCATAAGGTTTAAAACCATTGACTGGAGATCAAAGTTCCCGCATATACAGTTTTGATAGGTATGGTTTCATAACCATAGAATATAAGATAGTGAAACTTCTGCAATAATTAAGTTGCCAGTTGAGATTTTATTTTGCATTTATTTGGAAGATGCATTGTTATATGCATATCTAAACAAAGAAAATGGGGGTAAGCAGGTAGCCCGTTATCATGTGGTATCAGAGTTGGAATAGCTCTTTGAAAGTTCAAGTTTTTTGAATTAATTGCATGTATGAAAAGAAATCAGATTTTTGGAAACTGATAAAGATTGCAGCATACAGAGATGTAGTGCAGGTGAAAGAAGAAGCAAGATTATACAGAATCTTGAAGGTGATTTGATGAGCAGTATTTAACTCTGGTTTGAAGTATTGTTCGCAGAATTCAGATTGCAGACAATTGAAGAAATCTCAGTAAAAGCAGATCACAGCTTTGAGAGAAATGATGAAAGAGTCCAGCAGAGGATTCTAAAGTGAAGAATAAAGTGTGGCAGAACCTGGAGAATTCCCAACAGAGGTTGGATGAGAGAAGAACAGATGTGTTCTTGAAAAGTTGCAGAGTGAAGCCTAGAGAGAGTAGAAGAGAGTGCTCAAAAGGTTCCAGTAGATAGGGGACCAGTACTTGCCAAAAGCCTAGATCCGGAGGAAAGGATTGGTGAGGTAAGTGGCAGCAGGAGAGCTTGTTGTTGTAGAGGCTTGGTGCAGCTGATGAGTGAAGAACTCATGGAAGAGAAAGGGATGACTATTGATAGTCATAGCAGAGATTGCAGAGGTTCTGAGAGAGGCCACAACAGAAAAGAGAAAGAAGATGCTAGGACAAATGGCATGAGGGAGAAATTTACTGATGCAGAATATTGGAAAGAGGTAGCTGAGATCTGGGAGCAGTTCAACAAATTGGAACTGATGATAAAGGAAAGCTAGAGAGTTGGTTGGCTCATGAAGAAGAAGGTAAAGTGGCATAGGCTACAGATGAAGAAAGAGCAGATGATACATGATCAACAGAAAGAGAGATTACTCAGGTTGATTGAGTATTTGGAGAAGGACATGAAGACTGAAAATTCAAGTGAGACAAAGAGGTCAAATGAATTTTCATCTGATGATTTTTTTATGTTTGCAGAAAAGCTGGGAAAGCTTGAACAGAGGATGGATGTATATTTGGAATGTGCAGAACTCAGAGCAGCTGAGTTGAGAAGAGAAGTTTATGTTTGTGAAGCAGAACAGAGTACAGATGAAGGATGGAGATCTACAAAAGATATTACGAACCATGGTGGAGGTTGGAGACAGCAAGAAGTTTTCCTTGCTAACGAGGAATTTATTGATTATTTCCTGAGTTATTGGACAAGTCCAGATCAGCTGGATGATGTAGAACCTTGTATTTTTGTGACTGATAATTGTGAGGTGATTACAGGTTCTACAGAGGAAGAGGAACTCAAAGTTCTTGAGTCAAGGATGGAATTTGAAGATTCCACATGTAGATCTATTCAAAGGGAAGTGCTTG